>JASJUZ010000196.1:600000-843547 GCA_037159825.1 Tupiocoris notatus | reverse complement strand
GTTCTTCGTGCACGAAAATCACGCATATCAATAATTGAAGGTGTTCGTCGTACGTGCACCTGATGGACAATTCCGCTCAAACATTCTCTCACGGTTCGTTGTTGCATACAAATCATATTGAAGCTTACCTAGGCTTCCAGAACTAATCTATAATAATCTTAGCTAATATTTCTTCAATAAATTTATCGAATCTTTTCCACGGCATAGTAAACGTAGTAGAATAAAATATTCTACAGGACTTTTTCCCTTATTTTCTTGCTCCTCTTTTTTGTCGCCTTTACGAATTTAATTGAGAGACAGTGAAGTTCGAAAGCAAATGAATAGTTCAATAGTTGAATAAAGTGTTCTACGGACACATCATTTAAAAACTGCCAAGCGGTCAGGAGTTTTAATTAAACTTACAGCCGTTCGGAATTCGATTGGTATCCTAAATTCTACGGAGAAATTATTTTTTGTTTTTCAATCGAACTTCTGTACTGTTGTAAGGAATAAGATAACGTTCTCCTTTCAGTATTCCATACATTTCTTCTAGCCCTTTCGCTCACAAGGGCCTCACTAGAAAACGCGTGTGTTGACACTGGTCTCTACGAAACGGAACAACCCGAAAAAATCAATACCTAACAATAATAATACATCCCTCCTGTGGTAACCTATGGTTCCACATCGCCCTGAGGATGCCCGAAGGGGCGAAAGTACTCGGCCAGTAAATAAAAAATCGGAGAACATGTCGCCTGGTTCTTCTCCCCTCACCAACCCAGTACAATAATAATACAGATAATAATAATGATACCCAATAAAAAATAGTACAAGAAACCCAATAAATGCCGCTTTCTCCTGAGAATTAGTACGATATGATTATAAGTAATTCAGTCTGCGAGGATTGCTTTAGTATGGATAAAGAATAGTACATCAGGATTTTATATATTATGTTTGTCACTGTCCTTATTCGCTCGGAAAGAGCAGGGAGATTAGATTTGAGATGAGGTAATGGCCAAGTAGATGCTGCGTAATAGCCGCGGACTGACCAAGCGAAGTGCAGAACTCGTTCTCGGCTCAGATCACCGTAACAGTGTGCGTGTCAGATCCAATAACTTCTCCATAGCCTTGCTAACTTGTAACACCAGTCGCCAGCTCAGGCAGACTATCCAGCCAACCTGTACTTTGTGCTTTCACGGTCAGCTGGGTTCAGTTACAGGTTTTAATTACATCGAACTCATTGTATGTACTCTATTCGGGTAGGCATACGTCTGCTCAACAGCCGAACTGCTTCGAAGCTAGGCGAAGGCCGGAATATCCATAAGTGGAGGCGGATCGGAGGTCACACAAGCGGAAACGAGATGAAGCTCCGTAAGTAATTAGGGGCAATTCCCCAGGCCGCTTACCGATAAAACCCATTATTTTTTGCATAGGTATTATGAGGGTTAAGTCTTATCGTTCGACCAACGATAATTTAATTTTTAATCGGGACAAATACAAAAACTTTTTGAATATTCAATATCATGATTTATATCATTATATTTATAATTTTATATAATTATATATATTTATATTTTTTTCTGTAGGTTGAGGGAGAGAAAAACGAGGTGACCTCTTCTCCACTTTTTTTCCTTCTTTTAATTCAGCCGAGTATATTTATATTTATTTTATATAATGGTTTTTACAATCTTAAGAATACTGGTACTTTTCGTTTATATGGTCAAAATTGCATCTAATGAAAACTTGAAAAATAATAAAAAAGCGGAATTTAAATTGGGGTTTTCACAATTCACCGAATAGATCCGATCGAATTAGATTGCCCGTAGTTTTTTTAATGAAGATTTTAAATAGTAGTTAAATGCTATCTTGTCCGTTTTCGTGTCTTGTGGAATTTTCGAAGCAAATAAATCGCGAAAACTGGGTCCAAAACATTTTTTTTTAAATCAAATAACTATTCTTCAGGAAGAATCAAAGTTTCTAGATTAAAACGAAAAAATTAAAGATTTCTAAATAAAAAATTGACAACCCAATTAACCAAAAATGAAAAAAAAATTTTCATCTTTGTACAGTTTCTTGTGTATGTAAGATAATTTTTCAATATCTAGACTTTTCAATCAATAAATTTTTAAATCATAATTAATGTAATGAATAAATTTCCGAGTTTGTTGAGTCCTTCTGTGAAGTCTGCCACTGAAATAGGCGGATCTGAAAATAGGCATAATTTTTATCCGAAATTTATCGACGCGATTATGCTATTCTTCAAATGCAGGAGATGGTCTCAGAAGCATGGGAAATCGTGAGTTCATTTCAACGAACGGTTCTCCCTGGGCATGTACCACTATCTCGCCGTTGCGGGACGTAGTAAAAAGATAATACGGTTACTCGGAGATCGTAATATAAATCACAACCTCGCGGGAGAAATATGCAGATGTGGACGACAACACACAGCGAACTAGGCCAACGGTCCCTGGATGCCCTGGGTAAGACAGTGTGTGTCATTACGTCCCTACATACAAGAACAGGAAGGATGTCTGCAACTATGCCTTTCTCCGTGCGAATCGCCTTTGATCCGTGTCCCTTTATAAGCCGATCGCCGTACGAGCATATACATCAGATTTTACGGATCAAGGGAGAAGAGCGCCTGAGTAATCGATCGCAGGGAATCACAATTGCTAGTATTAGTAGTATTCCTTGAACTTGATGACACATTACTCTTGTTTTTTTTTTTTTTTTTTTTGTAGGTTGAGGGGGAGAAAAACGAGGCGACCTCTTCTCCATTCTTTTTTATTATCCAACCGAGTACTTTCGCCCGTTCGGGCTTCTTCAGGGCATTATAGGACCAAGGGTACCTATGGCCCCTCTTACTCTTGTTAATAGATGAATTGATAATGGCGATGTAAATCGAAGAATTTGGTGTTTAGGAAACCAATACTTGAGGGAAATTGATTTTAGCAACTTTTTATCTTCACTTGCTTCTATTCTGAGAAGTGTGTTCACGTGAAGATTGGTTATCGAGAAAAAATCCCCTCTCTGTCAGAGACAAACGAATAACAAAAAAAAAAAATTAATATTTTATTGTTGATATTCTGCTCGTCATGGGGCGTCGAAATTTCTTTTTCTTTCGAAAACTTTTGCGTAAGAAGCAGTTTTACAAATATGAAAAAAACATGGGTACTCATTTTCCCAAAGCATTACATAGAGCTTAAGACGTTCTTTCACAATGAATCCACGGTTCCTTCTTTTTCAGCGGCCTTGCTAGTTTTGTGTAAATTCGAAAAATCCTCTCGGATCAAGTTCGATGGCCGGCTTGCAGAATACTGACGAGAAAGGCCGTTTCACATAGCAACTCACTCTCCAACAGTTTGCGTTCATTGTGTTCAAGACTCAGTGCACGGGACCCGCAATTTCACCAGCTGAATAATTCATCGGGCCAGTGCCCCTCCGTGAAATCCTCGGCTCAAGCCGACTGTGAAGATTTCAACATGGTCACTAGACACAGCATCTTCGGCTGCTGAACTCGAGGGAAATCCATATTCGATGTAAGCTAGAGACCGATGACCGAAACCAACCGTCCGCAACCGTCCAGATGTCCAACCGTTCATTCGCCACCATCTGGTTCACCTTTCATTTCAAAACTCCCGAAATGGTCACGCCTTTGCAACGTTTGATAACAAATCAGTTTTCCGGAGGAAAATAATAAAAACGTAAGGAGTCTCGTCTAAAGTCTCAGATCCAGATCATTGAACGGCGGTTCAATATGCGCAAATGCCTTGTTAAATATCTACGACAAAAAATGCTGATGAAAGACCTGCGAAATAAAATTCGATATCAAACATCTGAAGTTAAGATATCAAGATAGTCAATAGATCTCAAGAAAAATGAACAAGTTTGGATGCGATTTTCTCAAATTCCACTGCCCTGAAAAGACATTTTTTTAATAAATATGACTATAATATATATATTTTTTTTTTTTTTTGCTAAAATTGAACCATATTATATTAAATACCGCTAAAACGGTTGAGAATTCGCCCATTCGATGTATCCTGTCGTTGCCACGCAGTAAGGATGGAGTCCCCAGCCTGGTTTGGAAATTAAAAGTCTCCAGCTTTGCTTTAACCTTCGAATGAAAATAGTAAAACCAAGAAAATCCATAAATCTGTGGCTTAGTGTGATAATCCATCTTGGAAGTGTAAGCGAAGGCTGCGAAATGAAGGATGATGTTCCGACCGCATAACCGCGATCACGAGTCGTGTCGTTAAATCACAGGTCGAGGTGGACCAGTCGGAGGAGACGCTTTCTTTTTCATTCGCCCGAAATGGGCATCGTTTGGTTCGATTTCGAAACAGTTCAACCTGGCGAGCTGTGAGCACTAAGCTTCGTATGTGTAACGAGATGTTAGTCGTTAACCTTGTTCAAACAGACCGACACTTTCCATCAAATACGAAGATAGCCTGAATATTTTCCCGGGCGTTTATCGGCGCAAATGACACACTTCGTAGCTGAGTCAATCAACTGCAGTAACCTAATGACAAGTCTAGAACCGGTAACGCACGTCGAAACAAACTGTCACAGTCAATACCCTGCTCGGAAATTAATTGCGCTGAAATTGTTACTTTTTTTATATTTTATTTATTTTTTTTTAAGCCATTTTTTTCTAGTGGACATAAAACTATTAATAGGTTTCTTAGGCTAAATTCTAAAACTAATCGTTGTACAGGAAAAAGAACTTCTCAAGTCAATCTTTAATTTATTGAAAATCTCTAATCAACTCCGGTTTCTTCAGATATAAAATTTAAATTATTCAGCCTTCTTAATATGGAAGTATTGTGTGCACTTAGAAATAGACAAGGACAGGAGACAGAGATTCCACCACTTCTGTCACAAATTCCACCACTTTTATTCCGCAATGAATAGGGATTGATTTGAAATAATGGGATTCCACAGTCTCAGCGCGAGTGATGTAGTAAAAATATAACTTGGAAATGCAGTAATTGCACAGAAGAGTTAATTACAATTTCAACGGAATGGAAATTGTTATGAATCGCATTAGACCGTTAGACTTCACATCTTACAGCCAGATTAACAGAAGGTTAAGTAGATGTGGTTACAGAAATTGCTATTATCGATTTAGTAGTTGTACCGTTGATGGAAAACGTACTGAATAGGTCCTTAATTTCATCAATGCCTCGACTGCTGTCAAAGAAACATTAAACATGATGGTTCCTAACCTATCTGTTATATACAAAAGAGAATGGCCACACTACCTCATTATACAGTAATTAGTTTTAATGAAAAACTGAGAAACGGGAAGCGTAAGTCGTTTCATAAGGAAAGGCGAGAGATGGATTATGTTAATGATTGTCTTTAAATGCGAATTTTTTATGTTCCGTGTATCTCAGTACTGGGCTGTCTAATACCGTACTTGTCTGTGAGAGCACGGTTAGTTAGAGACATCATAACGATTGCGATGCAGTTGGGTCATTTATTGAACTAAGGCACTATAAATAACGAGAGAATAATTTGTCATCAATATCATCACTAAGTAATAACGGAATCTTGGAATCGTAATATCAGAACATAATCAGTGATTACGATAGACTCCCCATTCTTATCGACCTAGCCCATCTATTAATGAACAATCGCGAGAATGAGTAGAAGTATACTATTTATTGGAGGAATAGGAGGTTAGGAAAATTAGGTAAGAAATTGAAGCACAAATATCGTAACTCATCAGATTGCTTCGAAGCTGGTAAAGGTATCGTGGGAAACGTTGAAGTGAACTCAACCTTTTTAGTCGTGGGGTCGGGATTAACGCGGACCGCGATACGGAGAACTCGGGCTCTTCATTTATTTTTCTTCTTTCCAGGTCGACGTGGGAGAATCGTAAAGGATGACACGCCGACTGATGCTTTGAACGTCTCTGCCGGATGAAGTCGTCATTAGGAGGCCAGTCTCCGTGACAGCGCTACCCGATACAGTTAGATTGTCATTTCCTACCGTATATTTGGTTTGCCTGGCAGAGCAAAAAACATTAAGGCCTTCGAAAGCCTTTGCTTGTTTTTTCTAAAGAACGGTACACATCTTTTGAAATGCGGACCCATCACGGTTACCGTCCATAGCCAAACGAACACCTTTTTTGACGACGTGTGATGACTGTAGAATGAGGCAAATTGCCTTCTTCCCCAATAAAGCCGCTGCAGATAATTATACGTGCAGTCACAGATTGCCTGTAGATTATAGCCATAACTTCTATTATTACCATTCGGGAATTTTCACCTATCTACCTACCTAAGGATATATCACTAACATAAAATATACCCTAACGCAAATACGTATTTTCAATTTTTACTTCCATGTTTACATAGTAAATGGAAGTATTGCGAACGTCTGAAAATTCAAATATGGAACCGAGGTCCAATAGGAAGAAATTTTCATAGTACGATTTGGAATCACTTTCTGAACAATTTGTCTGTGTGTCTATTTGCCGTGTGTCTGTGGTAAAAAGTGATATAAATCGCCATATATCTCCCTGAAAAAATGAATGAAACTTAATGACATTTTCACAAAATGTTTTCCTAATGAATGAGCAAAATTAGCTTTTTTGAATTTTGAAAAACACACTGTGCTTTTGAAATATAAAGGTATAAATATAAAGTTTTTTCTGTTTCGATTTTTACCTGCTATAGGAGTGAATATTTTTGTGGGTCATCCTATTGGTTTTTCCATGTCAAAATGACAGTTTCTCGAGTTGGAGCTTGAAGATGCAGAGCTGATAACGAACACTTGTTTGGCGAAAAGCGAGGATAATTTTTGACAAAAATTAGCAGTAAAGACGGGGAAGATGAGCGGCGAAAAAGGTAATTACTTGCTCCGAACTATTTCGGCCTACTTCAACGCTTCAATGCATTTTCCACCTGGCGATATTCCAGCGCTATTTGACACAGCTTTCACTCCACCTAGTGCTAATGATGTTGTTATACCGCAAACTGGAACAACTCAATCGGGATGATTTGCGCTTTTTCCTTCTAATATTTAGGAACTGGAGTAATTACTCTGAGCAAACTGAACTCTTGGCTAGCTTAGGCTTCTTGAGTTAACTGCATACTATTATACCTATGCACAGCGCATTGATATTTAGCTATGATGTGTAGAGCTAATTAAAATAACTTCAAATGAAATTGGTTATATTTAAAATTGACTCCAATAGATTTGAAAAGATAATTATTATCGTAAAAAAATGTGAAAAAGTCTCTAGATGAATCGGCGGCGAAGTAGAATGTTCTCGAACAAAAGATCCGAATTGTTCCGCTTGAACATCTCAGCCGTTGCTATGGCGCGCGTCGTTGCCGGCGATCTTTTAATAATGCAGTGGAGGGACAGCCACAGATACTTGCGATACATCGGAAGTTTTTTTTATAAGTATATTATAATTTCGTTACATTTCACGACATGCTTTAACGCATGAGGAATCACGAATGGAGGAATAGTCACACTGAGATGCCTTGTTATTTAAATTGTATCGGTTCTGCTTCAAGGGTCCACGTTCGGAGAGAGCTTTTTGCCTGAGACTTATCGTTATGCCAATATATCTTTCCCCCGTCACAATATGAGGCTTGGCCCGAGACATACGTCGGCGCGTGGGTATCTGTGGTGACGTAAGGCGGCTTGTGTATTGCAAAACTGAGTGCGCGGGTACTGGAAAGTAGGCTGCATCTACAGAAGCGAAGCTGCGCGATCAAATCAGCCATTCCTTACTTGCTATGCCTGAGATCAACCGTGTGCACCGGTTAGCCCGAGGATAGCCGGTTCACCTCGACTCGACATAGCTAGGTATGTAACTCGAGTTTGCAAACAGGGCAACTACTCACACAACTACTCGAACGAAACTGAACATTCACCAGACAAACGGCATCCTGAGAATGGAACGCAGGCCGAGCATGGGAGAATTAGACGAGATGATGACTTCGAGCTTGTCAGTTTCTTATCCGAACTTGATCTAAATCACGCCAACCCAGAGTAAAATTGGCTTTATTATCCAGTTGAGCCGGTGGCGCGAGTCAAGTAAACAACTAGTAAAAAATACAGTATTTTGCATGCGCTCTCCGATACACTCTGAGAAACTTCTAGATGCTTTGAATATTTACAGATAAACCGAAGTATTGAGCGCGTATTTGTATCGAAGAGTAACGGTATCGAATTCCAAAAAGTCGCAGAGAAGCCAGTCGTTTCATGCCAGAATTACACAGTGGTTTCTAATTCCTAAGCTTCAATTATGATAAAAGTTAATTATACACTTGTAATATTAACTACTCTCCTGACCATTGTCGAACATCCCTACCAAACTAGGAAAATTTATGAGCGAACTCCTTGGTGACAATTGTAATTTTATAAATTTCTATTTTTTTTTTAATTAAAAGTTGATTTTAACGCCTAACGATACAACTGGAGAGAGTGTTTGACGAGCACCTTAACGAATATGTAGAACAATTTTTCTGATACACAAATTATGAAAACGTACCAACTTGCCGAATTTCACAAAATCTCGAAAATTCCACAGAAAACCTGCAATAACTCGAGAACCATTAAAGCTATCACCCCCGTCATGGTATCTCTCGATTCAGCGTCATAAAATCTATAGCAATCGATATCAAATACTCCCATCATTAAAAAATGTTGGAAAATACGAATTTTCTTCTCCTTAAAACACACTAAAAATACCCCTTCAATTGTGGTAGCGATTTGGTTTAAGAATTGAGCCATTGCCAGGCCTCAGATGATTTTTGGTGAACATTTCAAGTAACTAGGTCTTATAGTTTCCGCAGAAAAGTGTTGACGGAGTAGGGCGGACGTAAAAAATGTTTATTATTGGATATTCGGATTCTACATGCCTTATAACGTAAAACACGCATTTGAGGGGGTTAGAAAAAAATTTCATGGGCGATAAAAGGTTTAATATTGAATAATAAAGCAAAATATTGCTGTAAAGCCGTCGAAAACCCGCGTCATAAATTGAAATGATCCTAATTCGATAAAAATTAGATGCTACGTTGATACACGAATAACTGCGACTGCATGCTAAAAAAAATGTTTCCCTAAATAATTAGTAGGCAATTGAACCGTCACATTAGCGATCACCACAATTGCCAAGAAATGATGATTCTGCAAAGAAATGAGATTGTTTTGAATATCGAAGTTCACTTTCGTCTGACCAGTTTATACCCATATTTGAAAAAAATCACGATTTTATTGAAACCCATAAAAATGATTGGATTACCGAAGGTAATTATTTAGGGCACCATAATAACTTCAATTGATACATTGACTTCTAAAATATGACTCCGAATAAGAAAACAAAACACACTTGCGTTGACGAAAAAACTTCCGCCAATATTAACAATGGTAATTCGACTATGATGGCTATTCGCGCGGCTAAGCTAATGTCTTTGTATCTTAAACAGGCACGGAGAAATCCGATTTCTTTTGCCACTATGGTAAAGACAAACAATTCTGTCATCCTACGCTGCGATTTAAGCGAGAACGGATTACGAATTGCAAGCCACGTCTGAGCGATTGGAATAATTCAGCTCGGGGAGCAGGTATGCGATAGCGTTGACAAAACGCCTACGTGTTTCCTAGCTGTGAAACTGTAGTCACGCTTTCTTAAACCAGACAATGGCTCCGGACGGGGAAATCTTTCATCTGGCTGCTGTCTGTCTCGTTTCTACACGGAACCACGGTTGCAGCGGATTAGGCAGCGGCCAAAACGTCTACGCAATGATGGTACTCTCTATGGTGTTCATGAAGGTCGAAAATAGTGCTGTGATGAGGATAGGTTTCATTCGGAGAAAACATGGGATGAACATTACATCCGAAATATCCCCGAAAAAAAGCAGGAAAGATCGACTGAAATTCGAAAACACAGATGAGGTGCGTTGGTAATAAATTTTCAAAGGGATTATTAGGGCACGGACGTTCGATTGCTGTAAGCCACATTTGAATGAGGAAACCGCCAGAGAAGTCGGTAACGCGCCACCACAACGGACCTTTGGAGTAAATGGAACATGAGAAAAATTTATTTTGCTCGTGACTATGAGGTCATCTTGAACCACCGAATCGGAGTTCATCGGCTCGAAGAAACGGATAAAAACGATTTATAGCTTAGGTCCGTTGCAAAACGTGAGTACTGCGGTGAGTATTTATCAAAACCTAATACCTACAACTCATCTCAACTATTTCAGTTAATGTAGCGTTCATTAAAAACAAATTCGAAAAATAAAATTAAAATTAAAAATCATTTCACGAAGTTCTGCAAATCATTTTTCCCGCTAAATTATTTCATCGCACACGTTCGATCGGTGCAATTTCAAGAGAACTTGTACAACTGTGGTCACTAGACATCTTTCCATCCTTTCAACATTCCATGCAACGACGCGAAGAGTGCGTGACTGAATGCGCATCCAGTGATTCGACTTGGAGGCATTCTCACTGTCCAACTATTTTACCTGCCGATCCAGTTGGGATAAATAGTTAACGTGGGACAAACATATTTTCCACCTGCTTATATTGTTTAACTGGGATGCAGTATAAATCTGAATTTCTCTCTAGAATCAGAACGATTTTTCACGGGAGCAAAGGAAAGAAGTTCAACAGAAATAAACCGTTGGTGCAATAGATGAAACTATTCGTATAGTTTATATTGAACATTATCACATTTTTTTCTACTCTCCTTATATCCGATTATGTTATTTTATTTGTTAATCCAATGTGTAATTGTATTGTGTTTTTTTTCCTTCTATAATTCGGCTCTAATAATCTATTCTTTTAGTCTATTCTATGACTCCAATATTTTATATTATTGTATCTATATATCCCCTAATAATACCTAATAATAAAATAAAATAAATAAATAATTATTATATTCAATAATAGTTCACAATATTTTATTAGATTGTTCCGATATTCTCAATTACATAATATTACCTTCGATTAATATCTTACATTCTATAGCTTGGAATTCTGTTGTTCCTATTATTACAAAAAAAAAAAAACTACAATAAGCATAGATTTAGCTTTAACAATAAGCATAGATGGAAACATGCGCCATCGTATCTGCGAAATCAATAATGCAAAAACTGCATTAGCAGGAATATATCAGTTTGCTATTGACATTGTAATTTCACTGTTTTTATTGACGTAAATGTATACTGAAATGATACTTAAAAAAGCTACAGCCTCGATGCTCTCTTCGAGGCGGAAAAAAGTAATGGAACTAAAAGGCTCGAAATTCTTGGAAAAAGGAATTCCATCATTGTTCCAGAAGAGCTTCATAAGCTAATAACCGCCTTTGTTCATGAGAACCGGTCCTGTAAAATGAACTCTGTGGTTTGTTGCCATCCCGAACTCAGGTTGGCTCGGGTGAAGTAAGATAAATCAGGTATTGGCTTAGAGGTAACCAAAGACGTAACGTATTTTCGAATTTGAAACATTTGTACCAAAGTTGAACGTCAGGACGAGGGGAAACGCGGAAATGGTTAAGTTGACTGCGATCTGATTGATCTGTCGGACTGCTCTGATCCGTCGGGTGGGTGAGAGTTTACGTTTGAGTTCGACCAATCATATTGCATTCCCCTATATCCGTTCAAATTTTTCGATCGGTAGTTTTCTCACCATCTGTTTTAACGATACGTGTCATCTTTTGTTAGAACAGACCTAATATACTTATTTATCCTTCAAAGAAATTGAGACCACAAGTACTGAGTCTCTTAAGGCATGTCGTCACTACCCTTGAGACGCCTGAGTACGGAAGATACTACTTCCTTGCAAGTACTGGATGATTTCCTGAAGCCGCCAGCTGAACTGAGATCGGCCTAAAGTTAATTCTATTCGTTCGGACGGTGGCTTCGCTCTCCTTGGAAAATCGCCCACGGGCATCGGAACCGCCGTCGGATCAGCAATGGATTTCCATCGCCGACCAGATCGGCCCACACGCCAATTTTACCGCTTCGTCTTCGTCGTATCCCACGTTGAACGTGTCTTGTTTATTTGTCTAGCTAACGAGTAGGGGCGGACCGGTTCGCCTTACCTCGGTTGCCGAGGGGTAAATTGTTAAATAAAAATAAAATAAAAAATGTAAAAAAAACCTGCAAGTCAACCATAGTAACCTCCGCCTTTTGAAGTCGGTTAAAAACATATCGGCAGAGGTTGGGGACGATTCAAAAACCAACGAGGCTAGTTTGAGCAAGTTGGACAAAAATACAATTTCTCATATGATTAAATCGTCATAACACGAGCTTTACTCGAGTCGGCGAAAATTTCGGTTTTTCGATTTCGAATAAATGTGTAAAATTCTTTCATCAGATTTGGCAGGATTCGAAATTTTCACAGCAGTATCAAAATGCACACCATATCGTAACGATGAAGCCGTACCCACCTTTCGGCCAGTTAAACTGGAGTAATTTTCGAATAAATTTCATCTTAGCTGATTTTTCAATCGAAAAATAAACCCAGAAGTTCACGTCTCAAAAACCGCATAGAATCAACGTGATTCCGAAAAAAATTAAAAGACGTTGGCAACCGGTATGCGTTTACATACACGACGCGTCTAGCAATTTCAATACAGCAATTTCAAAACGCAAAAGACATCCTTGTTAAGAGCGTTTGTACAAGTAATTCAAGGTAAAAAGCGACACATGTTTGAAGTGTACACGATTCCTGGACGGCTACTTGGCTCAAAGGGGACTTTTATCGCTGAAGAGGCGTGTTGGCGTCCTCGATGGCACGAGTTATTCTCCGTTGTTTGTTCATTCTTTAGAGAAAACAACTAGGAAGGCTCATCGCACTTATGTAGGAAGGGAACAGCGTGAGTCGACGACAAACTCGCATCTTCCTTGCCATAAGATCGTGATAACTACCCACCTCATTTTGGCTTGCACAGCTGAATAACGTTTCCGAAGCTTCTGAGTTGAAGTCCTTGAAGAGCACCTGGAGCTGAAGAGCACGATTGGCTTTGACGTACGAAAAACTGGGTTCAGTTGCAACAAAAGGCACTCAAAAGACAGTTTCAATGGCGCTACAATCCGAATTTTTTCAATTTCACAATTTTTCTTTTTTCCTTCGACAGTAGTCAATTAATTTAAACATTTGTTTGTGTGATGAGATTATTAGCAAATATTATAAGTTATAAAGTTGGAAAAAGACCGATTTTTTGTCTTGTCTGAAACAGCCGTCCATTTTGGGGGTCAGAATAAACTATCCTGTGCGAAAACCCGCACAGCCTCCCAGTCTTCCAGGAGCTCACGAATTTCGATTTAATTTGAATTCCTTGCATCTAATGACAATTTTTCATTTTCATGAACATTTATTTTAGTTTACTCTTGACTGAAAGAACGAAGGGAAATTCCTGGGCTCGTGCAAAAATAAAATTGTGAAATGAGGCTACAGATTTATATAAATGTTTAAGTCTCTTTTTTAATAGCAGTATAAATAGTCTCAACTATCACTCGGCTCAATGTATGCTTCAGTTAATCTCACAAAATGGTATTCGTAGTAACTCAACTAGAAGATAGCTCTGCCAATAAGCCTCGATCTTCGGCTTTTGCGAATAAAATCAGTGAAATCGACCGTAAAAGATTAGCGGCTGTCCAGGGGAGGATTTTGAGCTAGCTGCAAGGGTCGCAAAGGTGAAACACGGTTTTTGCCTTTAAAAGAAAAATATGGTCGTCCCGACGCGCCTCAGCGGTTGGCTCGGGGGGTTACCTCACATTTCGGCCAAGCTGGGTCACACTCCGTGAGCACTTCATCAAACATTTCAACAGAGGCTCTTATCCCTTCTTATTCAAGGTTTAAGCAAACCCAGTTGAAATAATATGTACTCAAAAATTGGATTAGTATTGAGAAATTCGGGAAAAGACTTCAAAGACGGCAAAGTAGATTCCCTTCTAAATCAAATATGCCACAATATTGGTCCCTTTCTAAAAAATGATAGCTTCCTCTAAATGACTATGCTTTTTTCTGCCGCCTGCATGGCTAAGTGCAGAATTCGTATTATATGTCAAAAATAGCTCTAATTATCAATTTATTGTCTATATACAAAATAAATATCACATTCGTTGTTGAAATTTTGATGATGATTATATGAGTGCGTTATATTAACGTACCTTAATTCTCATATCTCCCATTTGGATGCAAGTTTAAATCAAACCATCGTTCTTCGAATCGATGCACTGTTTTCAAAACGCGGACGGTATCACGAGCGAAACCGGCGCAATAACACCCGACCAACTGACACCCGACGGTATCTAGCTTGCCCAGCTGACTGGCCGCTTGACGCTGTTCTTAATGGCGTGCGCAAACATCTCCCTCCAAACCAAGAACCCGCGTTGGAGAAGGATCAGGCCAGGCTACGAGGACCAGAATGTCAAAAGCTCAGCTACCTTCCATTATATCCATATTCACTATATTAAACAACTGAGAGACAATATATTCTGATCCGTTAGATAGAAAATTTGGGCAGAAATTACCTGCTTGCTGTAAAAGCAATGGCTTCGAGTAATTTTGAGACTTTTGCCACTATTTTCCTCATTATTCTGAAGATATTGCCGATTGAAAACTAATTCCGGGGACAACTGTAGCATTTCCATTCTTCTTGATAAGTTATGGGTTACTTTTGGACGCAAGATTGATGAAAGTGCCCATACAAATGGAAATGAGTCGCTCCGTATGGTTATTATTCCCCTTAACTATAAAACAGGAGGTTAATCTGAGGAAATGCTGTCTTAAGGTCGCACTAATTATTATCCTTCTTTTGTTTGTCATATTTCTCACGTTGTTATTGGGATAAGAGAGAGGCAAATTTCGCAATTTTTCTCCATGTTTTCAATGGATCTTCAGCCCGTTCGGGAATCTTCAGTGCTACATAAGTTCATCAGGTACTAATGACTTGGGTACCTGATGGACCTATGTGGCCCTTAAGATGCCCAAATGAGCGAAAGCTCTAAGCCATTAAAAAAATATGAAGAAAAAGTCGCCAACTATGTCTCTCCCATCCCAATAACAATATACATTGTAATGTTAGCTTAGAAACTTGACTGTCTGTCTTATAACCAGCCATTTTTCCTTGAGCAATTTTATATAATATAAAGTTTTTTTTACCATAAGCCTACTTACTTACTGAAAGTTTGAAATTCCCCAGCTAATCCCCGTGAGTTGTCAATCGATGGTCTCCTAAACCATTCCCTTGCTTACCCCCGCGTTGAAATCGCCGCTTCAAGTGGCAGTAAAGCCTATGGAATTACGTGGAAGTGAATTTGTTCAAGATGTATGCTAAGACGGGTAGGTCGTATGAAATAAGTATATTTCACAGTTTAAACTAAGCTTCACGTGGGTACTTGTGCCGGATATTTTTGAATCCCATAATTTTCATTCCGACCAATAGCAGCGAATCGTACGGGCAATCGGTTTGCAAATTGACGCGTAGCAACGAGCAAATAGCAGTGCCTCCTACGCACCTGTATTGGGTGTCCTTGCTCGAAGACCCGTTCCCATCAGCTCTTTCCTTTTAAGAGAGGTCGTTCTCCTACGGCGACGCCCACAAACTCGACTGATATTCGTTTGAGATCACGTTAATCCTACGCTTCAAGGTCAACGACCAATACTAGAAATGGGGAAAACCGCTGTAGCCGTACAAAATATGAGTCCGTTGGCTAAAAATCATTTCACAAAAGTTCACATTGCACACCAGGATCCACAAGTATTCGGCTCGACTTTATTCGAGAAGCAGCAGCAACGATTGGTACATCTTTGAACAATGAGGAGATAAGTACTGATCATCATTATCATTTTTTGTTCAATAATCCTCTTCTTCGCGCGCTTAGAGTAGAGCATTGAATTCGGTTGCATCCCACATCGATATTGACATCTATAATTGACATCCTTAAGCTAGTTAAAGTGATGTCACTTAAGAGCTAGGTACTATACCCATAACTACTCATCAATTAATTATAGTCTGCACCTTCTTCTATCCACGGGTAACTATGAACTGTGTACACCACTAGACGGTTTTTTTATTTCAAAGAAATTTAATTGGGTATTGGGCTGTGTGCCCGTGTTAATGAATAAAAATAAAATTATAAAATCACAAATGTTCAAACTCTTCTAGAAACGGATTCCCCTAAAGTGAAAAATCGCCACAATATTTTACTCTATAAAAATTTAAATATAAATTTTTTAAATCACATTTGCGTACCTACCGATTGACGGTTGATTTTCAAATATTTATTCTTCAATCCATTTTAGGAGAAATGGTCAGTACTTTAGCAAGCAGCAGTTTTGCACATAGCAAGGTAGGTACCAAAAAAAATCATGGGGAGAAGTGAAGTTCATTTTTTCTTATTAGAAAAAGTTAATAAATACCAGTATCTGAGTGGAATTTCAAAGACAAAAGACGATTGTCTCAATTCTCTGATTGGCTTCTCTGATGGAATGATGAGCCGCCCTAGTTAGGCACATCATTAGCTTAAATAACAAGTTGGCCAGCGCATCCGGCCAGGACATTCACCTCGTAAGTAACAATGTTGTGAACGACAATAGAATCAGATAGAAATTTGCACAGAACGCAGCGCGATACATCATCTCATACGAGGGTGATTGTGTTTTTCAACGGGACAATAGGAGCATTTTTTATGACTAAATCTACCATCAAAACCATATCAGCGAAGACACCATTTTTATTCGAAGAGTCAGTAATTTTCCATTAGGATCATGTAGGAATGCTGAATCATAATTTTGATTAGGTATTTATATTATTATTTATAGGTCATAAATTCTAAAAATATCTGCAATTTGTTTAAATTTCTATTTTCATATTCCTTTTTTAAATAGGCATCTATATTTAAATATAACATAAATAATTCAAACTATGATTCAGCATTCCAATAAAAATAAATAAAAATTTTGAAATAAAAATGATTACCAAAATTGAATAATGAATTTTAAAAATATTTAATATTTACTTATTATATTAGAGTTAACCCTGAGTCGCATTTTTATTTGAATATTATCCTTTCATTATTATGTGTAGGGTCACATTGTACTAACTACGCACTCTAGTCTACTTGCCTCTTATTTTTGACATTTTTATGTCTTTGCTAAGGCACACAAACCCAAAAAGCGTAAGAAAAAATTTCTGATGATTTCCACATACAACCATTTGCTTCCAACTTCCTTTTGCTGAGGGAAAGGAATTTTCTCATTTTCCATGCCACAAAAATCCTTCACCACTCGTTCGACAGCCCTGAACTAACTACTAACTTAAACGCATACACCTCACCAGTAACTATCCCGATAACTGAGATTTAAGGTTATTCAAAAATGTATATATAAACAATTTAGTGATCAACTTCGCATTCGTGTTGCTGTAAAAAGTCAAACGTTAGAAAAGAGCGTTAGATGCCAGTCATAACATTCCACTCAAATTATAAAGGAGTTTAATCTTAACATTTTTTATCCTTTTATTAAACTCATACTGATTTTCACAAAATTGTACATTAAAAAATAAATACAAATATTAGCTATTATTTTATTTTACAACTAGAATATTTTGCTTCCTTTTTACTTAATGGTGAAGCTCAACCATGTCGTCGTTCGGCTCGTATTTACGCTACCCAGACGATTTCCACTGAGGTGGAAGTGTTACCTTAAGAATCCTCTGATATTTTGATTCTAGGAATGGGATAGGTTTATTTCCCCAAGAATAATTGAAGGTTTATAACATCAAAAATGATCTAAGGTTTACTAATTGCTTTGTCTCCAAAAAACGGTGCATGGATAATCCTATTTTACCTAACTTCAATTGTCCTATTTTTTCTAAGTTGAGATGATCACCACTGAAAGTGAATACTTAAATAAGAGTATAAATTTATTTTGGTTGAGGAATTTCCCACAAGCTCACTTCAAAATTGTTCAAGAATATTTGAGCAACTCCAGCGAAAATCAATTGAGATTCTCACTGCCGAATTGAGTAGGATAATTTGTTTGCAAGGAAGAACAAAAAATATTCGAACGAGAACCTTTTACTTTTGCAACGAATAATACCGCGTAGAAATATTGGTTGTAAATAATGATTTTCATCAGACAAGTAATGAGCGAAAATAAATGTCAACACATAAAAAACCAGCGTCAACATATTGAAAGGAACACACAAAAATTACGAAAAGGGAACAAAGACACAACTGCCATAAAATTACTTAGAAAACCGTCTTACAATATTGTTTGTACATTGCCCAAGAAGCAAACCTGAGTATTATGAATATTCTCACAGTTTATTTTAATGCGAGTTTTCAATTTGAGATAAGAACGTACAAATGCGTGAATGCTACTGAAACTAGAGGAACAACAACATTAACCAACAGTTAGAAACATTTCAAAAGTTTTGGAACGAAGATGTTGATTAATCATTTCGACCTATAATCCAGACATGATCGAGTCGATCTGCCGGTGCTTTGGATGTTGCATGAATTGCTCGCTGATTTTCATCACGCTGCCAAATACGAACGTGTTACACTCGGAGCATTCAACTTCGTTCTGTTCATCGTTGGACGGATGAATGCCGACGTGGTCAAACCATGAGAACTGGTCAGAAACTTTCAAATGTGGACATAGTAAGCAAAGCGCTGCAAACGGTTTGAACGACGAGTTTTGTTTGAATTGGGCCTCTTTGGCATTGAGGAGATCAACAAAAAGCGATAAATCGTTGTCCATTTCAGCACTGGTAACGTTCACACTCTGTTCAGAGCTTGGCTTAGTCATACTTGAATTGCTTGACACTGAACCTGACCGGGCGAAGTTGGATGATTCCTTAGGAGTGGATCTACCAGAAGACGGTGTCACCCGACCGCTCTCCCGGTTTCTGTTTGGCCATCGCCGACCGCGCTGACTATCAACACTCTCACAACTACCTTCTAAGTTGCTTCGACATTTGCTCAACCCTTTGCTTGTTGTAGAAGTTAACAATTCTTTCAAGTCAATGTACTCATCAAGAAAGCCATCTTCAACCAGAAAATCGTGACAATGATTGATGTGGTAGGACAAATACGAAATTACAATGGGCTTGGAGGCGATCATCCCAAACCTGCACAGGGTACACAAAGCACGCACATTTTTAAAACTTAGATTTCCCATTTTTTTCAAGTGGCTACTTTTGTTCAAATGTTCGTTCCAATCTTTCATGGAATAAGCTATGACCTCGCATGGTCGGCAAAATAAGACTGTGAACTCTTCGTGATCTGACAGCAAATTCTTTATCTCTTTCATCAATTCAACAAATTGGTCCGAGATGACTTTCCCAAGGACTGTCACTGTCTCTCGACTCGACGGTTTGTCTAGATTAGAAACGGCTGCACTTCTCTCAGCAACTGGTGGAACGGATAGAGCTTTCGCTTCAGAAGTTTTCAACACAGGAGCGTTGTTTTTAACATCAACTTTATTAGGTTCATTTGATTTTCGAACGTTGATGAGCTCATGCAACTGTTTATGCTCAGGAGATTGAAGAATCCTATTCAAGAGTTTAGTTTCCGCCAACACGAAAAGGCGACAACTATGACAGAAATGAGTACGAATATCTTCTTTCTTGAGGGCACTGCATTTTTCCTTATGTTTTTTTCCTTGTAAATGACTCCCCCATATGTCAGCTTGGTCAGCATGAATGTTGCATAAACCACAAAAAAACATATCTCCAAGTCTTGAGTTGACCTTAAATCGGGTCACAATTCTCTCAAGTGCATTCTTCCATAAGGAGTCATTTAACAGATTTGAAGCCTTGACTGAACCATCCTTGCTCGATTGTTGTTGAAGCAATTGCGGACCGGTTGAAGTGTCAGGTTTGCTGGCAGGAGTCGAAGTGATCGTTTGCTTTTTCAAAGATCTATCAACAGATTGGCCAAACTCGCTCTTTGCGATACCAGCTATACAGTTTTGATCAGTTGAACTCTGATTGTCGCCATTAGATAAGCGATTCAAATCTTTTTTGACAAAGATTTCACATAATTTAGAAAACACTGTTAGGCTGGCATTCACTTCATTGGAAGTAGCAATCAAGCTTTCCAGATTCTTTATTCCTAGTTGAAACAAGAGTTCCGGGACAATTTCCTCTGCCATTCGCTTTGTCATTTGCAAGAGCTGAAGGAAGACGTCGACCGTTCCACTGCTTAGAGCTGAAACAGAACAACAAAGAAGTTCAAATACAGTCGGCAGCAATGTGTGGGGAGTTGACCCTACAGGTTGAAGAAGGTTGACTTAGTTGTGATTTGCTAGAGGGCAAACAGTCAAGTTTGAAGTGACGCTAATATCAGCGCTGTCTTTCCCCCAAGTTCTTCTTCCTGAAAAGCCTAGTTGTATGGAATTATTTTCCACGCAACCCGATAATTATGATTTAACATAAGATCCCACAATATGGCATTGTTCGTTCATAGAGTACAACTTTGGAATAATAAAAATGTTCCTTCTTGACTTTCAAGGGAACATGTGGGAAAACATGTTATAGATAATATAGATGTGTATTATATACGCAATTGAACAACTTACCACTCATTTTTCGCTTTGGTATCACCTTGAGCAAGACTGCAAATAAATCTGCAACAAAAAAGACAAAGATGCAGTGTTGCCAGGTGTCTCCTTCTTGGGGAAAACTCCCCCAAATTAAGAGAATATTACTCTAAGCAATACCTACCATCTATAGAGGCACGGCAAAAACCGCAAAAACCCCTTGGAAAAACGAAATTAACTATATCAATAACTCATTCGCCGAGAATCGAGTTTACAGGGTGTTGCTGATTCATCGACAAAAAGGAACAGCAAGAAAAGTTTTTTTTTTTTTCAAGTTTCATTCTTCAATTTTGATAGTGATTCTGATATTGATTTTAATTTGTACATTTACTGTACTCAAGTCAATTCCTTCATCATTGATTATACCAAAAGAACCCCCTTTAAAAATTGCGCAAGGGTCGTTTGCTGGATTGTGATCCTACATTGTTTTTTTTTTTTTTTTTCCAAAATAGGAACCCAAATGTTTTATTGAATATTTAGTGTAGCACTTGGTTTTGCATTGTTATAATAACTGATTTGCGTGGTGATATATTAAATGAAGGTGAATTAGGTGAAATATCAATGCACGAGCTAAATTGGCGGGTGACAGGATTTGCGTCCATAACCTCCCCTCGGCTTATCATCAGAAAGTCACTTAGCAAATATGTTGTGTTACATTAAGGTGCTTACAGACCAAATGTTAGTAACAAAATGAGATGATCTAGAAAATATGTTATCAACATTGTTGGCAACAATGTCGTCAACTTTTTTGTTGCCAACAATTCTTCCATCTGTTTTATTTGGGTCTAGTTATCTAACAATGTTATCCACAATGTTGTTGACATTTTTAAAGTAACATTTAGTGTAAACAAGTACTCTTCATCATCTCAGCTCCTTCGCCCGAGAATCCCTTAAACTTCTTCAATTCTCTTTGGAACTGTCCAATCAAACTTTTCATTTTTTTTTCAACTTTACCCCGTCACGATTCATCGACTCACCGATCACTTTCCACGCATCACTCTTCTTTTGCTTGTCCTTGTACTGCGGCACTTGTACGTCCCATAAACATCTCTGCTTCTGATATTCTTCAATAAGCTTGATTATATCATCTCTTTCATAATTCATTATGAAACACTCACGTCAACAATATCCTGACAAGACCGCACAAGCCACAACAAAATGCCGGATTGTTATCGCTCATGGCTCGATAACAAAACTCACTGTCGCCAACAATGTTACTAACAATGTTGACGGAAAAAATAACAATGTTACAGAAATTGTTGCCAACAATGTTTCCAATAACATTTCGGGGGAGGAATTGTTATCAACATTTTTCAAGTGCCGTAACAATGTTATTAACAATTCCTCGCCCGATGTTGATAACATTTGTTGCCAACAATGTTGCGTTCGGTGTGAAAGGAAAGTTACTGAAAAACGCTAATAACAATGTTTTCAACAATGTAATCGTCCGGTCTGTAAAGGCCTTTAGAGGTACATGAATTGCGGTCAATTTATGACAGAAATGATTTTCTTTCAGTTTTCCTCCGGTATTTTCGGTATATTGAAAAGGACATGCACGAAACGACTTTTCCTCCACATTTTCCGCAGTATTTCGAACGCTTTCGCCATTCGGATATCGTTCGGGCTGTTTAGGTCCATGAGGCACCTACAAATAATATGTTTTAGACCTAAGAAAAATAACGTAGATACAGCCGCCTCAGTTCAGTTTCCGTTTGGCATTCAAACTGCATCTCGTTAATTCTAATTTGTAATGTAGCATAACATTATAATATAAAATAATACAAAAGTGCATTAAAATGTACTTCGTTTGTTTGTCGCATTTTCCTCTTGATTTTTGTGGTGAGAGGGAGATGAACTTTCTGATCGTCGTAGGTACCTGAAAGACCTATGTGGCTCTGAAGATGTCCGAATTGACGAAAGATCTCAGCCAATAAAGAAAAGAATGGAGAAAGAAGTTAACCCCCCCCCCCTCACCACAGCAATCAAATTAAAAATGTAGGTAAGTACCTGATAGGATATCTGTACGAAGTTCCTTGCGGGTTTAAATGCTATGAAAAAGGAATCAATACATCGAACAAAATCAACTTGGTGTCTTGACCTGATGTTGACAAGAACTTGACGCTCGACAGAGACAGAACGTGGTCAAACGTCAAAGTACGCAGAGAAAGGACCGACGAAGCTACGAGAGTGCGACAAAGGACAAAGTTAGGGGTTAGGCTGTCTTGTGGGCTGTCAGCTGTCAGTGAAGTTGAAAGTGTGGTTCACAGGAAAATACCAAGTGATAACTTGATAGTAAAATTGTTGTCCGAAATCCATGGTGTGACGAACAGCAGCTTAATTTTGACACAGCCCTGAACACCTTCGTCCAATTTTCACCATGTTCAGCATCAAAATAATTTAACTGACAGGATTTCACCAGATTAAAAACAGTACAGTAGTATTGTTTCACTTGTCTCCTGTACCGACAGCCCGGTCGTTTCGCTTGATGCCACGGCCGCCAGGAGCGCTAGTAAAGTCGCAACCCCGTCCGTGTTCCAGACGCTCCTTTCATTGCCAACGCTGTAAATAAAGGACAACCTTTCGAAAACCACAACATGAACTTCGTACAGCAGTTTATGTAATTTAATTTATTAATTATATGGCAGGATGTAATTAATAGTCAAAATCTGTTTTTAGAGGAAGAGAAACAAAAAGAAGAAACATGTGCCCAACATGAGCGCTATTGGGGCAAAATTCAAGAAAACACGCATACGCTCACACTGTCATTTTATCTCTTGCCTTGCCTCTTGGCATTATTGTGGTTTTAGTTCATATGTTTTTTATTTTATTAAGCTAGGCGCTGTGAAAGAATTGTCTATATTGTGTTTTACCGATAATTCCGTCTCAATTCTTCTGATCTTCCTACTTCCTGGCGCATGATTATTTCCGTTCGCCTGCCGTGGTTTCGGTCATATCGATTCCTATCTACTAACGTAATAATATATTCAATTACTGGGGTTTTACGCTCATTACGGGACAGATTGCATTTGCACGCGTCGTTGGAATTGCTGGTAATGTCAGCGCTATCTGAGGAATTCACTATAGCCAGTTTCGTTCGAAGGAACAACAGGTTACATAGCAACAGGTCTCGTCATGTTGACAACTGGAGTATCTGAGGATTCTAGCTTTTAAAAGTAAGCTCAGTGGACCGCATTTTCCTCAATAGGCCCTAGTTTATCATAACGATGTGCTTAATTACTTTGAACGTTGGTTCTTTGATTTCAGCTAATGCAAGGCACTTGCGTTGGTCATACGGCTAAACCATGGTTAACCATTATTCGACCCATTGGTTGTTGTCGCTGATACATAATTGTGAGGTTGAGGTAGAGACAAGAAACGCGACCATTTCTCTTTATCATCTATATTGCTTCGAGCGCTTTCGCCCTCACGGGCCTCTTCAGGAAACATCTTAGAAATTAGTATGTCTTTTTTAAAAAAGACTTGACATACTAATTTCTAAGATGTTTCCTGAAGAGGCCCGTGAGGGCGAAAGCGCTCGAGGCAATATAGATGATAAGGAGAAATGGTCGCGTTTTTTGTCTCAACCTCACAATTATTCGACCCAGTTACCTATATTCATAATATCGTTGTCTCTGCTATATCAGTATATAACAAGTATTGGTGATCCTTTCATCAGAATTATGGTGCACTTGAAATTTGGAAATAGACGTACAGATGTTGCATGCAGCAGAAGAATCTTTCTCTTTCCTATTCCCCTACGACTTAACTTCCTCGACATGAGGCGGACTCACAAATGCAGTTTCGCTGATTAATATGCTCGTCTGCCTTGTAGTGGCGAGGGCCACTCATCAGATAGTGAAATTGATAGATGAGAGTAATATTGTGAAACAATCCTACGCAGATGGCGTAGGGGAATAGGAAAGTGAAAGATTCTTCTGCTGCAAGCGGCATCTGTGCATCAATTTCCAAATCCCATCTGAACCATATTTTTGGTGAAAGGATCACCAATACTTGTTATATACCGATAATGCCACTATTTAGAGGCAGGTAATGTGATCTATGTAGATATATAGTCTAATTATAGATTGATGATAATTCTTCATCCTTGCCAAGAATGAAGAATTATAGAAACCAAGTTGCCTCGTCTCACCTTCAACCTGATGCTTATACATTTATGCGAATTTTATTATTTCTATAAACCTACTCTTTTTTTCCAGATGAATTCCTGCTAGATGGTTCCATCTGGTCCAAATGGGTTGGTACGTATCATATATGTTTAGTCATGTTGTTCAACCTGAAAAATATTTCTGTTAATTACACTGTTTCATCCTAATTCCAGGTTAGCCCAAGTCATTGCATACCACCCTTTTGTCGTGTTGATAGCGGTGACCGTTTTTTCCCTTACATGTTTGATCGTCCCATTGTCTGTCACCAAATTGCCCAACTTCCAAGATCCACAACTGGTACGCAAGTTTATTGTAATTTCCAACTAATTTTTGTCACTTGATTGCTCATAATAAACCATTGCTGTCATAACATTATGGAATATTCTCTTTCTAATGTGTGTAATTCTGTATTCAAAAGTATTTATCAACTACGGAGAGTAGGAGCGGATTTTCCCATGTATGTTAGACTACAACAATTCCAGTCCTTGTATTTCCGATATTTGAATACACTCCAGTTGCTCTGTGCGGTTTGAAAAGTGATGATGTGGCAAAACTGCAAAAAGCACAGATTGCTGGGCTTCGTTTTGTCATGCGTTTGAAAATCGATGAACATGTAGCCCGGTATAAAAGAAACTAGGTATCCTTAAAATCAAAGAACTGAAAAATGTGCAGATTGCAGCAATGGTGTTTGCGATACTAAAATTGAAAAAGCCGGATTATCTATTCAAAGGATTTACGTTCATAGCCAATATACATATACATATGTGTGAAAAAAACACAAGAAATAGAGAATATATCTTACAAGTTCCTACTCATAAAACCGTGATGTTCTGGTGCAGGGAACGAAGATTCTTTATGATTATCAAGATATGTTCAATCTGAATCAACGAACTGCGGCATTTCGTATAAAAATGAAAAATAAATTAACAGAAGAGTATTAAATACGTTTGTTCTATTTATTTTGCGCTCACGAAGAAAGTTTAAAAGATTGTTTTTCTATAATATGAACTATGTTTTTGAATATTGATGGTATGAAAATAATGTTTTGTCAAGTTTTGATTGTTGTAAGAGCAATTATGTTTTTGTAAATATTATACCCAGGTAAGGTGGAAGAGAGGGTCATTTGGCTCTAACCTTCCCCTGGTCTTTGAATAAATGAATATGATCAATCAATAAATCTAAACTACATCTTGACACTTGCGAAAACATTGAATAATTACTCCTTACCTTAATTAATTTTTAGCTGCTGATTTTGATGATTAATTTTTTTTCACCTCCATGAACGCCAACTACGTACCGACTTGGTTTTGGTTGGTTACCTTTCACTAACTATATCCCTTGGTTTGCAGGGTTTCGAAACAAGAGGAACTGAAATTTCCCAACGGTTGGTTGCCTATGAAAACTTGATCAACTCGGTTGGACCTTTCAAAAGGTTTACTGCTGAACCACCTATTACTCCTATAAATAAAAAACAGAAAAAGGTTATTACCATCAATGAATTTTTGTTATACTCTTATCATATATCTTCTGTCACATTCTAGCTCCGATTCTCACATTTTTTCCTACAATATTCTATGAGAAATGCATCATAAGATTGACCCTTCCAATCTTGAAGTAGAACCATAGAACCTTTTTATCACGACTCGGTTGTAAATCCACTATTTCATTCATGTCTGCATTAAGTGTGTGTTAATATTTAAATATTATTGATCACGTTCTATTCTGAGATATTTTTCACAATATTTGTGTATGCGTAGTTGCATCTCAGGAACAAAGATACTCCAGCGCAAGCTTTGTTCAAACGCAAACGTCAGAAACGATCGCTCAATGTACGTGAAGTTAGTATTTACTCCATCAATCTTAATTCTTTCAAGTCAATCATCACGCGCCATGATCAAGCATTATATTGGATTTTTTTCAGGGTGGAATCCGAGAGCAAATCCCTTTTGAAGAAAAATATACTGTAGCCGACTTATACAAAAGATACAACATATCTTTTGTAAGTATAACTTCATATCACTCTCGTGATAATATTTGGCAAGAAAACAATATTGTTATGTACGCTTTTCTTCGTTTAAAGGGTAGCAAACGCAGACAAAACCATGATAGCGACAAAGATTGGGAATCATTGAAGGCGAAACTACAAGGCTCAGAAGTTCGACATCTCAACAGGTCACAGGAAGATTATTTTTGCAATGACATCAGTAAGTTACTAGAGAGGGTTGATGGAAATTATCCTTGTTTTCCACTTATTTCTTGATATTATTTTCTACAATAGAAAGATAATATTTTGACAGTATTGTAAACAATATTTTATAAAAATAATAACAGTTGAAATATTTCAATAAATAAATTATATCTTTTTAATTATTAATTTTTAACAGTATTCAAATAATTTTGTTTCAATGAATAATATATTTTTCTCTTCCGCTCAAAACTCTTGCTGGACGTTTGCTCCCTCGCTTCAAATGACTTTTGAAGTGTTCGGTATCCCTGTTGATTCTCCAATCAGCCGCTTCTTACAACTAAAAATGTCCTAATTTGCAGGTTACGACTATGCTCGATTTGTCATTACATCCACCGATGGATCGGACCTTTTCACTTACAAAGCCATATCGAGTATGTGCCGTTTGGAAACGGATCTATTGCAATCAGAAAAATTTGTTTCTATTTGCACCGAAGGGAAAACCAAATACTGCTGTCCTCGATGGTCTTTGCCAAACTACGTGGCGATATTAAGTGGAAAAACGACTTGTCTCAATGTTACGGTTGGTTTCCTTGCATTTCTAACCAAAAGCTTATAATATCTATAGGCATCCGTATTTTTCTAAGTTTCTAACATTGGCATGTTCATCAAGGGCAAAGCTGCGGCAAAATTGTTCGAGTTAGATTGCTTTAGTTAAGGTACATAAACAAACATTTATCCCACGCTTTGTACATGTTTTTGAAATGATGGCAGCACACTTGCGAGTTGTTTAACCACATCGAAAACTATTGTTACAGGAAGAGGATGTAACTGAAGTGAAACGACTGTTTCATCATTGCAAACCTCGGTTTGTCAAGTTTGAGCAGGAGTACCTCCTCAATGAGCAGCACAAATGTGTAGAATATAATGCTATCTACGATATGATTCATTATATATTTGACTTCTCTTACAATGTATGTAAAAGGGGTTTTACATGTTGGAAGATCTACTACTTCTTTTATGTATAAAATTTAATTTTCTAACCGTTCACTGTTTTTCATTCAGAACGAAAGTACGACGTTGAGAAACGTGATGGTATTTCTCCCAATTGCTCGAGGTTCCATGTCGCTTGACTACTACTACGAAATAATGAAAAATCCGTTGAAGCGTGACAATGTTGAAGTTGTTGCAGTTGATTTTGGTGAGTCGATCAGCGCATAGTATAATGGTATTCATCTGAACTCATTGCAGTCATTTCAATTCACGCAAATAAAATTATAATTGACAAGTTAAAATTGTTCAACTGCTTGTAACTTATTTGTCTACATATTGAAAATATTTTTTTCCAGGATTAAAGTATACTCTTTTTGACGAATACTTGATATATGACACGCAGTTCATGTTCTACGGAGCTGTTTGTATCTTAATTGTAATTTGGCTCTACAATGGTTCGTTTTTCGTCACGCTGATGACTTTGCTCGCCATCGTATTCTCGCTTGGCATTTCGTACTTCCTATACAGGCTTGTCTTTGGCATAAAGTTCTTCCCGTTCATGAATCTGCTGGCTAGCGTTGTCGCGATTGGTATGCATTTTGGATTAATTCAGTAGCCTATACGGCTAGTGTTAATTTTCCTCTGGAAACGGTTTTTTGTACAAATATGATCAACTTTTTCCAGGGATTGGAGGGGACGCTAGCCTCATCATTTACAAGCTGTGGGTTTGCGCCAAAGAAAAAGAAAACAACATCAAAAAAATTGTGCAAAACGTCCACAGTCATGCAATACTTTGTACGCTAGTATCATCTTTAACAACGAGTATTGCGTTTTATTCTTCTTTTATCAGCAAAATCACCACTATGAAATGTTTCAGGTTGGTTTGTTCATTATTTCCCTTCTGTTTCAAATTTGGATCTCTAAATGTAATGGTGATTTTTTTTCTGTTGTTCTGTTTTTTTAAATCACTGTTTACGTGTGTGCAGTATTTTCGCAGGGACGACGGTTGTTGCTAATTTCTTCCTGTTAACTCTGTGGGCTCCAGCAACTCTTGTTGTATCAGAGAAAATGCCATCCGTTGGTTTATTGCCTCAAGCAGTTACATCCTGGATAGGCTTCGCTAGCCAAACGATAAAGAATAACTTGATCGAACTCGTCATGAGTTACAAGCATATTTGGCTCCTTGTCTTCACATCAATCGGCCTACTTTCCTTTCCAATTATTTTCGTCCACCCAAAACTGCGTCTTCCTGATTCATCTGACTTACAGTTGTTTTCTTCTTCTCATTTGTTTGAAAAATACGACATGGTCTACAAGGATAAATTTAATTTCGAACGGCTGCTCATGGTGAGTTTTACTTCTCGATATCTGAATTTTTTCCAATATCAATGAGGTTGATTCTTTCAAGTGCTCAAGGGCAGTTTTAGACTTGATCTTTTGCAATTTAGGTGGTTTATTCTTTCTTACACCTGTCTGAATTGATGAAAATGTTTACCGTCTCATTGAACTAGAGAAAATGGTTTGCAAAAGTGTGCTAAATATGAAACAAGACATAATATTTTTAGTACAATAGAGGTTTGATAAGAGATCCGTTGTATTGTATGATCCATACACCATTGGAAAACGCTGGCACTTAAGAGTGGAGTGTAATCTGATTGGTCAAAGTAAATTGTGTAGGTTTTATAATCGAACAGTATTAGATACAAACGCGTGAATTTCAACGCGTTTTTTTCTTGATAGTGCGATCATATTTATTTTCAGACTGTTTCTTGGAACAATAGAGAGAGAAAAATGCCCATGAGGTTTGTCTGGGGTGTAGCTCCTATTGATAATGGCGATTGGATGGATCCTTTTGAACGTGGCGAACCTGTCATTGATGAAGCCTTCGACCTTGCTTCAAAAGAGTCACAAACCTGGATCTTATCTTTTTGCACTAAGCTCAAGTGAGAAAAAAGTCGTATTACCAAGTATATTGAAAACTTATTTGTTTCATTTGTAACTTGTAAAATTTCCAAATTATAATCCAATCTCAAAAGGCCATAACCCTCAAAGGTTTTCGGCCTTCATAGGCCGTGATAAGTGAAAGAGTAGATAATTAACTTGTATTTGGTCTGACTTATAGTTGGTTTCACCTGTTCCAGAATGAAGAAGTTTTATCAGCCAACGTTTGGCCCGCTTGTTGCCAATTGTTTCATCGAGCCGTTCATCGAATGGATGAAGCAGAAATGTATGGACCCTATTGACCATTTGACACGAGAGCCTTGCTGCGAAAGTGCTTCATTTCCGTACAACAGAACTGTTTTTTCGACTTGTTTTCCTAAAGCTGCTCTATCTCTGTACAACACGCCGTCGAATATTATTATTCCTACTGACGCCGGGCCCAAATTTGAGACAAAATCAAAAACTCCAAAAGTAGCGGCATTTGTTGTTGAATTCGAATCAAGTTACCTTCCTAAACCATCTTTTGAACTGATGGATAATTTCTTCAATGTGGTCAGTTTCAAAAAAATGCTGTTATTTTGTAAATCTTTCCTGTAATCTATCTGAATCTCTAACCTTGAAACGAGGCGTTTCCTTGAGTATTTTCAAACGTTGTGTTGTCTTCTTTGTTTCAGGTGGAAGAATGGGTGAACGAAGAGTTTTCCTATGCTCCCGCTGGAACCAGAAATGGCTGGTTTATTTCTGACCTTGGTTTATACGATTTGCAGAAGACGCTAATGAAAGATACCATCACGTCAGTTGTTATAACTTTGGTAGCTTCTTTTTTAGTGGTCACCGTCACCACATTAAACCTCGTTCTCAGTTTGTGCACTATGATCACTATAACTTTCACTATATCCACTATCATTGCGGTTTTGGTACTATTTGGTTGGAAGCTGAACATTCTTGAAGCTGTCTCCATCTGCCTTGCTATTGGATTAGCTGTTGATTTCTCGATGCACTACGTTATAAATTACAGGTAAGTTTAATTTATGAAATCGTCAGTTGAATTGTTCCAATAGTCTTTCAAAATACTGCTGCCATGACTAAACTCCACAACTGTGCGGCATAAGCCAGTTGAGCATGTTGGTTAGTCAAGTACTGTTGGGCATGCAGTGTTCAGCTCCGTAGCTTTGCTGTAGCTGATCAATAGCTTCTCCTCCATATTTCCTATGATCTGTCGTTTATTTTCAATTAGGTTTGCACCTGAGAACTCAGACCGTGAAAGTGCAGTCAGGTATGCATTAACTTTAATGACAGGCCCGATAACAATGGCTGCACTCACTACTCTTTTGTCAGGAGCGTTGATGCTTCCATCGCAAGTCCTAGCATACTTACAAATTGGTAGGTTATCTATTTCTTACTTGCATGAAAACTATCATAATGTTTCTTTGTCTCACTGTCATTGAAATGTGCCAAACGGATGAACTGATTTTAACAGAGTTGGTCCTGAAATGATTTGCAAGTTCCTGGTCAGAAGCTGGGCTCTTCTCCGAATTTATTCCAGATTTTAAAGAGAATCGTCTAAATATGGGAATTAGTCAGATAAATTGACTGCTGATTAAAAAGAATAAACGAATTTAATGATTGAAGACGTTCTTTTTACCCATGCCTTAAATCCATGTTTGCTAAATTTATTTTACTTGTTTCAGGCACATTCCTTGTGGTAGTTATGGTGGTCAGTTGGCTCTACTCTACGTTCTTCCTCACATCCCTGCTCTCAAAAGTGGGCCCTGTTGGGCTAGGAAACCACACAATGACGTCTAGGGAGCTTCATGAACTCGAAGCATTGAACCGATCAAGAAGAAGAGCAGAACATTCACCATCGGCTGCCAGTGCCACAACAATAATACATGAAGAAGACTGTGAAATTGTTCTGAAACCAATTGTCACCGTTTCGTGATGAGAATCCTGAGCTAAGGTAAACTTGGAGTTCATATTAGCTTAGTTTGATCCGGTTTTCTAACTGAGATTTTAATCAGATCTTATGTATAGTTGTTTTAGTCTTTAATTAGATTTTCAAACCGTCAATTGAAAGGAGGTGACGTGCCGCATTATCGTTAATATTGTCAGTTATCTTATTGTGGCTTTTTCGTTTCAGATACCTTTCACTCCTTGATTGCAATACCAGGCTGCTTGAACGGCGAAGCACATCTTCTTTGGAGAAGCCCCAGCCTTCGGTTCAATCGCTGGCTAACACCTGTTCTCATCGTGGCAGTGTCCTAATATATATTTTAGCTGGAAAAAATAGTGTTAGAATTGTAGGTATATCTTCTCAAGTCATAATTGTTTTATTTGTTACGACTTTTCTAACCCTTCTCTTCTTTTTCAGGGAATTTCGTTGAGGTAATTTAGCAGGGTAAGTAGAACCTTTGTGATGTATATTTTTGATGAGGACGTTGTAATTTTCTGAAGTTACTGTTTGATTCCTCTTCATTGCTTAGTGGTTAGTAAAGTAACAAAACATTCCTGTTCTCGTTGGTATGCTCATGTAAGGATGCAGTCAATGGTGATATAGACGATAGGCTATAAGTTAATCTGGTAGTCGAAAATCGTTGGAAAATGTAAGTAAAATGAACTTAATTAAACGTACGTAGGTTTGCAAACAGCAAATTAAGTTATTACTTGGTAGTTTTAAGTAATTTGAAACTCTGTAAGCTGAAGCAAGAGCTAAAAAATCGATTTTGAGGGAAATGAGCGAATTTTCTCCTGTCCTTGATGATGATGATGTCTTAGTTTACTCTGATGGCCGAAATCTATGCCAGTTATTGCATTTAGCATGTAGACGATATTGAATTGTGAAACGTCATTGTATCAAAGTTTTCTGGGCTTCGAACTTCAGAAAGAAGTTCAAGAACCGTTTCAAATTGGCTGTTTAGTATTTTAATGTTGTATTGGCTTACTAAAAAAAATATTTGGGGCTTTTGAATAAGTAATACTATTTTGGAAACATGTCACCAAACCGACTTAGGGCCAGGTGAATGGGGAAAAATTGTTTTCTGGGGACAGTCAATTATCAACAAAAAAAGTTGTTACAGTAGAGAAAATAGAGGCGACTCATTCGCCACCTTTTTATCATTTCCTAGCCATGTACTGTCGCCACTCTGGGCATAGAATGGATAACGTTATAGAACCATTAGATTGGTCCAGCCCTGAAGGTCTTACTACTTCAGTGAATGATTTCCACTTCGTGATCTCAGTTAATTAGAACTCATATTGTAACAAAAGCATAGTTCGCATTTTAAGGTCATCCATCATCCTCCTGTAAAAATACATCGTTGGTAATTTGTAACTAAGTTAAAACATTGAGTCCTCAACAACCTTAATGTTCAGCTCTTTGTGACATGAGTCATGTACAAAAATTATAAATTATTACTTCGCCTGACTGAAACGGTTTTTTTTTTCTTTTTGAGAAATTCGTTACAAATCCATTTGTAAGCTCAATTCGCTGTTGAAAATTGGCTAAAATTTTCTTCACTCAGAGAAGTCAACAATCAATATTCCTTGTATACCTAAAATAGTTAAGTCAAAATGTAGAATAATATTTTGGGACATTTATTGTAATCCGTTGGATCAGTATGGTCGTGGGGTCGCCTGAAGATATCAATAATTCTCAATTGTGCCAAAGACTGGCTTATTCAGTCGCAACCATTCGTATTGAGGAAGATCTCACTGTAACTTTTTCGTCCTTCAACAGTTGTAAGACTAATCCGTTTTGTCATTTTGCCCCCGTGCGCTGTGCCAATATTACAGTATTTCGATGAAATGAATTGTGATTTTGACAATTTTATCTTCGTGGCAGAACAATAATCTTGTTGTCTCTTCGGTATTTGAATATATTATCAATTCTATCAGAATGTTATGAGTGTTAGGTGCAAATCAGTGTTTCTGGTTCGTGGTAAGTGTACAATTTGATCGTAATTTAGGTCATATCATGAACCAGCTAATTTGCTTGAGTCGAATTTATTGGCAAGCGCTGTTCATAACAAGGGCGCGCCTATTGTTCAGAAGTTGAACAATAACTTGTGGAACCGTGACGGTAATATTTTGATGTTAGTCAGAAATTCGATTTGACTATGTATTTTGAATGTATTAAGTGTTACCTTGTTGAAGCTCGGAGGAAGAAATGTTCGAATTTGTAGGTTAATTGACTGAATTATTTGCTGTGAAATGCGCTATTGCATTGTTGGATTGTTTACGCTTGATAAACATTATACATGATTTCTGAGCATGTGAAGTTGGTTACACTTTTAGACCGCATGAGAATATTCGTCCTCATTTTTTTATGCCATCCAAGAGAAGAAAGTTACCTTGAGACATTACAGAGGAAACTATTAGTGAAAAGTTGAGTTGAAGTTTCTTTTTAATTTTTCTTTGATTTTTTTAGTTAGAAAGCTAAGCGTTCTCTTACTTTCTTCTAACGATACTTTGCATTTTGGGTTCTTGAAAAGCGTAGCCATAGAGTATTATTGTTACACGTAATCTGTGATCTCAAAATGAAAGCTCTTTCCTCTCTTCATGTCATTTGGAAAAAAGGAATTTGGTTGATTCCAAACCAAAAACCGTGCCATAATTTGTGCTCGTTGTGTAATTACTTTTATTTAGTTGAAACTACGAATAGTAGTACGTTAGTAACAATGTTGAAGATGAAGAATCAATACCAAAGATATTTGGTATCCACGCATCCGCTGATCCAAGTATTTGGTTATTATAATTGGTTAACTATTGCAATCACTGTAATGATGCTTGCAAATTGCTTTTTTTATGTGCCTGACTCTAGGTAGTTGGTATTTTTGTAATTTTAAAAATTTACTTCAATGGAAGCTGACTTACTTGCTGGCACAAAAGCAGTGTTTTTTTCTTGGGAGCGCTCAGATCACAGTCTAGACCTGCAATAAAAATTTGCCGATTTATTATTATTTGTATTTATTTATTATTATTATTATTATTATTATTTTTTTTTTTTTTTTTTTTTTTGTTAAACCATACTTACCTATCCCTTTGTTCTGTCGTTGTATTGAACGTTTGCTCATTGTTGCCTAATTGGTATAATTGTGAATATTTGAAACTATCCGATTTCTATGAAGCTGCCCTGATGATTGCTGCTCACTTTTATGAAATAAAAGTAAATCTAAAGGGCTAAGATGATTGGAGAAGAGGAGTGCTAAATCTTCCTTTTGGCTACGGTGGTCAGAAAAAAATGGCCATTTATGCTTCTTTAATGTTCAAAATGCAAATCACCTTGTACGCTGCATTATTCACTGTTATTTCCCGAAACCCAAAAATGTCCCAGCAATTCAATTTTACTTTTAATGTTAGAATTTAAGCACATCATGTACCAGGCCTGGGAATACTCTGATACCTACTTTTATGGTTTGAAATATGTTTGCAGTTGAATCCCTCAATTAGTAATAAAAATATTGATAACCTATTGTGTTGCTTACAAGGTGTTGCTTTGCTTTTTTGATTTCGACATCCAAATGAACCCAACCACATCCAATTAACCATGATCAAAGGTATCCGACCTTAGTGCAATGAAGTTGCATCTGTTTTGCGACATTATACGAATAGTATTCCGTGTGCATCTTTAACCTCGTTTTATTCTTACCAGCTGCTCAAATCTGACATCTAACGCACTGTTGAACAATTGTTGTTGTACGGGATGTCGTACATGGATACATTAAGGTATGTTCTTCATAAGCCACTAAATTATAGTGCATATTTCATGACGTGTTTTGCGTGAAACGGCAATTATGTGTTTTTATTTATTTTTGCCGTTGTTTATGTGCCAGATGATACCTTCCTAAGTAAATTGAAACGTCGTGGTTATATTCTCTTTTTACCTACAGTGTGTGAGCAGTATTCATTATGGCAATGTTGGAAAAGTAGAGGCCCTTATTTACTCTGTGGTTTTATGCTTCACTAAATTTATGTAGATTTGAAACGGAGCTTTGACGCGTAAACGAGTAGATAGAGAGGTAATTCCTCGAACTCATAAGGGCTTAGAAATTCGTTCGAATTCAGCTACACATGTGACATTCTAGGGTTGCTTGCCTGAGCGAAATCCTCGCAGCGTATGTAGAGTTACTCAAGAACTCGTATCGATCGTGGGTTTGTGGAAATTGTTTTTGAATCAGTTTCATTGTTGCCTCCAGAAAATGTTAGTCCTGAGTCCTGAGTATCAGTAACTATCAGTTTTTTTTCTCAATAAACTGGGAATAATCTATTTCTGTAAACGCAGTTTCTTGTGCAACGATTTATTGAATTTTCCCAACCAAGAAAAGAAATCCGCGGAAAATTCGATGTCCTGTAAGCAACACATGCACAATTATTGACTGTGATTTTGAACAAAGGCGTATTCGTTGTAGTAATTGTACCTCCATAAAATGAACTGTTAGAATAAGTTTGTGTTAAATGTGTTACAAAATATATCCGATTAAACCTCATGGAAATTCTAATCCATTCTGGAAAGTGCGTTTTTCTTAACTGATTCACTAAATACCTGAATTCTCGTTTCTAAATTTTCGTTTATTTAATTTTTAATCGTTTCTGTACTTCTAATCCCGGGAAGTATTTGAAATTGGACTTGGAGTCTTTACCGCTGGGAATTTTTAATCTCGGAATTGTTTGTCAACTTTTGATTATCGTCATGATGCTCATTATCTTAACGGTTTAGGCTATCTGCTGTCCTATCTCCTTCATTTACATAATTTACGCTTCTTCCGACTGCTAGTAGGTATATTCGGTAATTTTAATTCCCGAAGTAATAATGATCGATACGAACAATAGAATGTGTGAAGATGATAGATAGGCTGCGCTGAGATTATTAGTCTTGAGAACTACTAAATAAAAAGACGAGGAGCGTCGTACAGAAGAGGGGGATACCTGAACGAGGTTAGCTAACCCAGAGTGGGGCCTCGAAGATCTGGACCGCTCCGATGGGTAAGACTTGGCAGTCTTCGTTCGGTTCAACGTAAAAGAACGGTAATTTTGTTCAGATTCTTTATTCAGTATCGTTTGATCGTTCCTATTTAAAAATAATCGCTCGCAGATCTTCCTGGCTCTTTTATCACCTACTGTTCGCATGTCCTTTCAGCTTAATCCGTATCTGTATACCGATACTGGGCTAATTTGCATGTAAATTGTATATGCATTTGTACTATTGATTTCATAAAATTCATCAACCGTCTATGGATTGATTTTAGTGATTGCTGACCAAAAAAACACTAATTCTGCTGAAGTATTTTTTTAAGGTGGGTTGGTTGCTGGTGACAATGCTTTTGGACTTCCTGCTTTGCTTTCAACATCTACATAAAAACAGCATCGTATGAAAAAATTATATATTCTTCGCTGGAATGTTGCTAAAAGTGACACTTCCTCTGGTTTACCTAATTAAAAAAATACCCAACTTCAAGAAAAATAACTAACAGCAACGATAATTAATTCCATGGCTTAATTTCGCACGACAGTAACTTATTGCAGTAGCTTGCTCCGAATTAAATTTTTTTATTCGTAATTATTTTTAAACTGCACAAAATCATTTGTAAACTACAATATTAAATTTTCCTTAACGCTTTGGCTATCAGCTAAAAAATCATTAATTTCGTGTGTTCCCTTGGCTCAAATGTCTGTTTTTTATACCTTCGTGTAAAAAATTATATTATTTGAATATATATTATTATTCTTTAGTGTAATTGAGTAGAAATTCCTTTCACGCAGTTATCTGTCGAACGATTCGGACTTCCTGGTCTAGCATTTCTTTGTACAAAAAGGATTGCGATGACAAATAATTACTTTCAAATCCAAAATGATCGACTACGTTTCAAAATTGTACCTACTGTTCGTAGTTCGTATTTGCCGGGAAATTAAATCCTATTGACAATAAAAATCTTTTTCTGTTTTCGGAAAATTTTCTTCTGCCAACTCATGTTACGATTATTGGCCTCGAGCTGGCTTCAGTTCGTATTTCAGCCTTAATACAGCTGTGATCGATTCTGCTGTCCGTATGCCAGTTATTTAATAGCCTTGGGGCGTACTATGGATTCATGGCTACCCGCTGAATGAACTTGGCAAGACGTCCCAAGATATTCGAGCTCTTAGCCAAGGTCAGGGGAACTGATGAGTGCCTTGAAATTACCAGCGATCGTTTCAATTTCCTCATTGTTCATTCGCCACCCAGCCCCCCTCAGTTAATTAAATTACTCGACTCGGATTATGTTGATTCAATTGAGAATATCTGATTAGCTGAGCGGAAAGTTCTTAGGCATGATGAAGATGAAATTCGTTTCACGCGTGTACCATTGCAGACTTTTGAGCAGGTAATTTATGAATGGAAGTTGATTTAGTGCTTGATGTTAATTGCTGTGAAATGCCATAAAACCGTCGATTATTATGTTGATAAAAATTGCTATACTAGCCTGAGGGTTGCGTTCATTTTTAATGGAAAACAGCTAATCTTCGTTTGGTTGTCGTCGCATTTGTTGTAGTAGAGGGGTTGTGGGCTGGCCGAGCACTTTCGCCTTTTTGGGCATCTTCAGGGCGACGTGGAACCATGAGGTCCACAGGCCATTAAAGATCTGGAGAATAAGTGGCCTGGGGTTTCTCCCCCTCACAACCCCTCTACGAAAACGGCTAAGTTAATTTTGTTTTGACCGGTTCCTGAAATCTACTTCCCGAAATTATGGGAATTTTCGTCGTGCGCTGAGCCCAAAATGGTAACCAAACGCAATAGTTTGGAGAGAACAACCAATCGCTGTAAATAATCGTGTGTCCTCGGATGTTCGAAAATTGGGGAATTTATTTCACAATTTTGCACGTCCGACTACATTCCTTTTCATTTTTCTCTAATTTTACGACTTTGGTTTCAACGGTAATGTTGCTTAGACGCATTCTTGTCTACCGAATTTTCTATTATCCTAATTGTCAATTCATAATTCTGTCCCTTTCTGTTTGAATAATAGAATAACCTATATTCTTGGGAAAATCATGCATTAATGCACGTGCTCGTGTGTGTTTATAATCTCTCAATTTTCAATAAATTTCTCCTCCTCACATTGAGACTTGAAGGTTGTCTGGAGAGGCCAAGTGTGGCGAATCGTCCAATCGATTGAAGTAATAGTGTGTTTCTAAAATCTTTCTCCTCCTACGAATAAAAAAATCCTAGAGATCAAATTTTGTGTTGCAGGGAAATGGGGTTTTTCTTCAACGGCACCTGCAAGAGCAAGGCACGGCTTGATGGGAAAACGACGATCGTCACCGGTAGCAATACCGGCATTGGGAAAGTGACCGCGGAGGAATTCGCTAGAAGAGGTAAACAATAAGCTGTAATAGTATACTAATTAGGCTTCAGGGTGGTGTCGCATTTTCAAACTGCATGAAAAAGGAGAATCCTAATTAGTTCGGCTCAAATGTGTACATCATTAGGTTGCTCTCGTAGCTGGCAAAATAAATGTTTCTTTTCATTCAGGCGCAAGAGTAATCATGACATGCAGGAATGTCGAAAAGGCTGAAAAAGCTGCGGCGGACGTTCGAAAATCGCTTGAAAACGTTCAGAACTGTGGTGAAGTTATTGTCATGCAACTGGACCTATCATCTCTGGCAGCGGTGAGGAAATGCGCTGAGAAAATACTGGAAAACGAACCACGCATAGACATTTTGGTGAATAATGCCGGTAAGGACGGATTTTTTTTGGTTTTTGTAGACCGCCTGTGCGTCACGCGTTCAGCAAGTGACTGCCCGAAACAGGATCACTGGGCCAATATGAACTATTTTTTCCTGAAATGACCTCAAATTATATTTGCCATTATATTTGTAGAGTAGAAACGTCCTGACTGTTAAGGCAATTATAACAAATTGTCGGATGAAAAATGTTATTACAAACTTGACTCTTTTGGTTTATTATTCGATAATAAACCATTGTAATCGCCCAAGGAAAACTATTCTCTAATCCCCTCAAAGTTTGATGTTTTACGTTTCAATGCATCCACTTCAAAAAATCGTCTCCGTCCGCCGTCAACACTTTTCTGACAAAACTATAAAAGCTAAAGTCTTGAAATTTTCACCAAAAATCAATTTTTGACCTGACAATGGCTCACTTATTGAACCAAATCTCTGCTTCAATTTTAAGGTTTTTTTAGGAGAAGAAAATTCGTATAATACGACATATTTCATAAAAAAAAGAGTTACTGGTATCTATTGATTTTTGGACGCTGAATCGAATGAAACCATAGCAGGGTTGATAGCTTCAATAGTGCTCGAGTTATCGCAGCTTTCGTGTAGAATTTGCGAAATGTTTTTGGCATGAGGAAATTTGGCGAGACTTTTGGAGCTATAAAAATCTTTCTATACTTGTTGGAATGGTCATCAAACGCTCTCTTGAGCTGTACTGTTAGGCAAATGATTCAACTTTCGCATTAAAATGAAATAAAAATAAAAATTAATTAATAAACTACTAGCCACTACGAAGTTTCACCCTATGAATACCTATCTGTTATTTTGGTGGAATCGTTAAAAAAAAATGATGGTCCTCTTGCATCATTATTGAAGCAAAAGAATAATAAACAACCTTACAATTATTATTTTGTAGCATTTGAATATTTTTGCTTTGTGTCCATCATAGCTAAGAATGATGACTATTATTCCCTTATCACTTATCACAAAAATTTCCCGCCGTTGAAAGTTGAGTGTCAAGCGGCTGAAGCTGAAGTTTTGTTTTATTCTTTACTTGCACTTTCAGTTGATAAACGTTGGTTGAAGTTTGCGATTTGTCGTTTCACGATGCCAATGAGATTCTGAAATCTCGTTGTCCGTTCAGGACGTCTGCGCTGTGTAAAATAGGAGAATCAGAGTCGCCGCTCGACCGGCTCCGTTCGTAGTTTTTCAAATTCAACTTATTTTAGTGTTTTCAGTTCCAATTTTCGTGACACCGTAATGAACGTTCAATGCGGTATCTGCAAGGATGCCATCGACGTCCTTGCAAAAGCGGGAGACGGTGGTTCCGTTGCAAGCGCACTACCTTGCGGACACGTTTTCCATTCGCCATGCATTAATCAATGGTTCGCCGAAAGCAAAAGCTCATTATCAGGTACCTGCCCTCAGTGCCGAGGTCGCGTTTCGAAAAAGCAGGTACTCAAACTGTTCCTTGATCTCGTACCGCTTGAGAATTACGAAGACGATCCAGCCGTCATTAAAGGAGTGAACGATTGTTTGAAACGCGACATCGAGTCTCTTCATGATCAATTGGCTCACAAAAGCGAAACAACGGACAAGCTGATTAAAATGAACACTGGGCTAAGAGAACGTTTGCTCGAGTTGGAACATAAAGTGTCCTCCGCTGAAACGAATGAGCGCTTATTGAAGTTGACCCATACCAAGCTCAACAGTAAAACTAAGGTATGTACTAGTTGGAGCAATAATTATCCTCATTATTGGCAGTATTAAGTGAGCCGTCGTTCAAAAACCAGGAAATGATGGCATTTCATTTATTGCTTTAACCACTAGAATGACGCGCATTTTGATTTCGAATTTTTGCAAAAATAAAAAATAAATAAATAAATTTCTTAGCCCCTCAAAATTTGATGTTTTACGTTTCAAGGCATGTAGAATACGAATATACAATTTAAAAAAATCTGTCTGTCCGCCGTCAACTTTTTTTTGAAGAAACTATAATTATCTCAATTCTTGGACATTTTCACAAAAACCAATTTTGGCCGGACAATGGCTCAATTCTCTTAATCGCTACCTTAATTTTAAGGGTATTTTTGGGGGTTTTGAGAGGGAGAAAATTTGTATTTTCCCACGTTTTTTCAGTAAAAGGTGTACCTTTTCGTTATTGTGGCAGTTTTATGAGATGCCTCTTATATTTTGATTTGAATTTTCCTCAATTCTCCTTGATAAGTGTTGAAATATTGCCCATAAAAAATACTTGTGCTTGCTACTTGGGTACTTTATTGTACAAGATTGCATACAAATTTCATTAAAATCACAAATCAGGTTGACAAGATCTAAAGTCTACCAAAAACAATTTTAGCACGAACAGCGGCTCACATATCTTGCAAGACGGATTTCTCTATCTTAACACATTCAGTGCGGCCGATCCGGATCCTAGTCAACTTCTATTTTTGTTATATGCTAGTACGATAATCTAGCACCGATTATGGACTTGGTTTTTATCCTCTGGCAGGCTTGAAGTCTCTGAAGTGTGAACGGATCGTCAGTTTTAATTATCACAATATAAATTTCAGGAGATAATTAGGTTGAAAGTTAACCGGCATTTAATGCAGATTGGCTGGAATTTTTCCGTTTAGTGATCCGCAGTGAGTGTGTTAAGGAGTATTGATGGTGCAAAATCCTCATTTACGGGATGTTTTCTTGCTTCAGGACTGGGAAAACGCATTACTTGAGAACAAAAAATTGGCGAAGCAACTGAACTCTTTGAGAGCGTCAACTGTTATACTGAACGGATCATTAACTGATGCAAAAGATGCTTTATTAGAAATGGAAAAAGAGGACATGGCCGCGCTGGTATACACATACAAAAAGGACAGCGAGAAACTTCTCAAAAGACACGACTCCCTGCTGAGAGAAATGGCACGTTTGCAAGAGGAATCGAGGAAGCTGCAGAAGGAATTGCTACGAGAAAAGGAGGAAAAGTCTATTTTGTCAAGAATTGCCGAAATGTATAAACCCAAAAAAGTGGAATCCAAGCAGGGCAATCGGGCCTTACCCAGCTCCTCGTCTAGTGCACCAGCCCATGGATCGAGCTCAAGTTTGCCATCCTCACACTTATCTACCCCAAAAGAAATTAGTTTCGTCGACTTGAGAACACCAAGTCCTCCAAAACAACCCAGGTCGACCCTAAACCTGTTTACAGACACTCCTGCTGTTATTTCTCCTAAACGAAATTGTCTGGTTAATAGTAAATCGTTCAAAGTTTCCAATACTTTGCGCCCAAAGGCCATTTCATTTTCTGACACGGAGCTGGTCTTCCCAGTGTCCTACGATGGCCTCGGTGGCCATTCGCGTGTTGAGGAGTTTCCATCGTCACGTCTGCCAAAGCGTCCTAAAATTGTAAAGAACGTACCCTTGAAACGTCGTCTGTAATTTACTTTGTGTGTATATATATTGTGATTTATTTGTCCTCGGCCGCAGCACTATTGTACTGTAATTTATATTTGTCTCTTAATGTTGTACTTCTGTTCCAATGGTCTTCTCTTATGGAACTTTGTAATTTGCCTCTGTTTTTTTTTTTAAATTTTATATTTGATTGAACTTTTCAATTGATCTATTTCGAATGATCATTTGCTCTGCGATACAATTATGTGAGCCAAATATTTACATGGAATTCCATTCTTTCGGGTGATTGCTCAATTTGATTTTTTATTATTATTCGCTTGCCCGGCTGACGTTTTTTGTAGAAATAAAAGTCACTTTCAACTGTTACGCATTGCTTTTTCATGCTCGCCAATATTCTCGCTTACCCTTTTTAGTATTTGCTAAGCTCATTGGAGGTCAAATTGTAAATTTTACTGCAGCATCCCATTTACTGGCTGGTTTTATTCTATTGTAAAGGCGTCATGATGTGCCCTTGGGAACTAACAGTGGACGGTTACGAGATGCATTTTGCCACAAATCATTTGGGCCATTTCTTGTTCACATTGCTCCTTCTGCCAAGAGTATTAGCCTCTGCTCCGGCTCGAATTGTCAACGTTGCCTCCAAAGCTCACATATTGGGTACGGATATGAACTATAAATTTTATTAGTATTATTTAAGTAGTTAAGAATCCGTTGCTTTAATGGAATATATTCTGTCAATTAATTGTTATTTATACTTGATTCTATTGATAATGCCGTTAAAAATAGAATGTGGTCAATTTATTTTCTGATAACTCTCAATCTGTCATTCTACTTGTTGCTTGACGTTCCAGCCAGATCAATGTACTTCGATGATATCAATCTGGCCAACAAAATGTATATCCCCATGGCTGCTTATGCCAGAAGCAAGCTTGCAAACATACTGTTCACAAAAGAACTAGCTGAGAGGCTCAAAGGTAACATCTGCTGTCTTTCCTGATCAATTATGCTTGTCAGATAATCTTTCAAGTTTTAAATTGTATAATGATTTTTCAGGGACTGGCGTAACGGTTTACAGCAATCACCCTGGTGTCGTAAACACTGAACTCTCTCGACATTTAGATTCAGCATTTCTCCCTGGTATTCGGTGGATATATGACAAGTTATTTCGGATATTCCAGAAAAATCCTGTCCAAGGGGCGCAAACGACGCTGCATTGCGCTTTGGATGAAGATGCTGGGAGCGAATCTGGTCTTTACTACGAGTAAGTTGTATTTTGTAGAACTAACTAATCAGGTGAGGCATGCAACAAAAATCTGAATTGAATTTGCTCTTTTGCAAAACGCTTTCCATTCTTCTTTCGTTCCGTTGAAGTCTGTTGGGTGAACGAATTTTTTAAATAAAACAAAACATTTAAACCTCATTTTGTCAGCCTTGAAACATAATGTTTTGTTTGTTTTGCCATTACATGTCATGAATATGGCTTGATTATCTTGGTTTTTTCTACAGTGATTGCGCCGTGACTGTACCAACAGCTCTTGCTCGGGATTCAAATGTTGCCAAGCAGCTGTGGGAGAAAAGTTGGGAGATGGTCAAGCTGCCTCCCGATTACAACCCTTTTGTAGCGAAAAATGCTTGAAGTTTTCCCGTGATCTGTACATTTGGGAACGCTTCGTTCGCTAAACCAGTCTGACCACTTTTGTTTCTCCTGCATGACGTCTCAAGTGGTCCAACAAGAGAGATGAGTTGTAAAAAGATTGTGCTATTTGAGGACCAGGAATCTTGAAACGGTTGTGGTTATCATCAGCCAACAGGAAGTTTTCTGACTGGTGTAAAATAGATTAATAGTAATGAATTAGCTTTTTCAGAAAACTATAAAGCAATGTTGATGTTTTGTATTTGAATATACCTGATTTTGTCTAATATTCACTTTATTTTCCGCTCTTGGATATCAAAATAGAAAATGTATCCTATGTCTGCGTATTAAATCCAAGAGGATGACAAAAATTCAGAATCGTAAGTTGTAGTAATATTTCACTTCATAAACGTCCAAATGAATGAAGGGATTATTATCGGTATTGTGGCCACTGTTCTGAAATGTTGAGAGGGAAGAAACCCAGCCAACTCATTCTTCCATCACAGGCCTAGTACTTTCTTTAGGGAGATATACCGTTGCTCTCTTTGCGAGGAGAGAGGGAAACACCCAGGTTTTAGAACTGTGTACTTTGTTGGCTTTACTGTTCTCAACTAGGTACCCTGTGATCAAGGTGTATAAATGACAAGGTGGGCTCGATCATTAAGGGGCAGCTTTCTCTGACGTCACTGGTATAAACTTTCCTCATAGCCGCATACGAATTTCATTGCAACGCTTTCATTAGCTTTTTTTTTGACTAGTAGTTTATTTTTTAATAAAGTTTTTTGTTCTTCAAAACATGTTCTTCTTGTTTGTTCTTCTACATTTTTTTGCTGAACTTAAGATTTTGATATGCTCCAAGAATATAATTATACAACATTCTAAAAATATTTTCCAACAGTTATGAACATGAAACAATAATGAACAAAGAAGTTGAATGAGCCTTTCCGTGTACCTGTCATTTTTGTACCAATAGCAGCCTCAACGCCATTGATCATTGATTCAAATGGGATCTATTTGTCGGTGAAAAATACATAACAAACGACCAATCGTACATCTCAAAAATTCAGATGATTTTCATCAGACTAAATATCCTAGAAAAAAAGTTTATTGAAAATAAATATAGATACAAAAACGCTGCAAATGATTGTACAGTGGTTTATTATTCCTTCGCTTCAATATTGATTTAGAAAGACTATCCATTTGTGATAGTAACTATTCCGAACATTTGTGACGTTCCCACCGAAAAACAGATTGGTAACTATCGGGGAAAATTCCGTAGCAACTATTACTATCTTCTTTTCCTTCTCGTCGCATTTCTTGATGTCCGGGGGTTGTGAGGTGGAGAAAAACCAGGCGACTCATTCTCCGATTCTTTATTAGCTGGCCGAGCACTTTCGCCCATTCGGCATCCTCAGGGCGACGTGGAGCCATAGGGCTGTGGACCCTATTGTAATTTAGTCAATTTTATTTTTCTTATTTTCCTAATTAAAAACTAAATTTTTTGCCTAACGGTACAGCTGGAGAGAGTGTTTGACGACCATTCCAATGAGTATAGAACGATTTTTGTAGCTCCAAGAACTCTCGAGTTATACCCTCATGTCAAATTTCTAAGCATCGCCCAAATTCGACACAAAAGCTGCGATAACACGAGAACCAATAAAGCTATCGACCCGGCGATGGTCTCATTCGATTCAGCGTCCAAAAATCTATAAAATTTGATACCACGTACACATTTTTCTGAAAAACCCTGGAAAATATGAATTTTCTCCCCCTCGAAACCCCCAAAATAAACCTTAAAATTGAGCTAGCAAGTTGGTTAAGGAATTGGTCCGTCGTAGGACCGAGATTGATTTTTGGTGAAAATTTCAAGAATTTAGCTATTATTGTTTGGCCGGAAAAGTGTTGACGGCGTACGGCGGACAGACATAATTTTTTTATTTGATATTCAGATTCTACATGCCTTGAAACGTAAAACATCAAATTTCGAGGGGGGTTATAAAAATTTTTTCTAGGGCGATTACAATGGTTAATAATTATGAATAATAAACCAAAATTTAGGATCATTAAAGGTTCAAAAAATATGCTAAATACCGAACAACTGATGTATGAATAACCAGTGGTGTGCATAGATCACAAAGTACTTCCATGTTTGAGTCGGTAAATAGTATAACCAATTATAAAATCGAGAAAATCGTACGAAGGCCGAAACGTTAATTTGCAACCGCTGTTATTGAAAAACGAGCCAGGAGACCCAAAAATAGCGGAAGTATGGTATACGGCGACTTTAATCATAAAAATCTATCGTCATTCACCCGCCATAGATAACATTTCACGTCCTTTCAAACATTCAACTGTATTGACTTTTGGCTAATGTGAATATTTCTGATCGAAAAACTACTGGATAGCATGGATGTACGGCGTGTGACCCTAGCGGTAAGATCAGGCGTCATTCACTCGCCATTACAAATATTTAATACCCTATAGCGTCAAATATATTGATTTTTGCACCCTGTAGAAAGCTCAACAGCGATAAACGGCGTAGGGCGGAAGTACGGTATGAGACCAAAACAAAACAAAACAAAACATGGTCGTTGTTGGTCATATTTAAAGCAAAGAGACCCGAAAGTTACAAAAGCGCTAGGATGAAATAACTGAATCGCGTTTAACGAGGAAGTACTGCACGTGACCCCGATAATAAAAATCAAGCAAATTCAACTGTCGTAAAGAAAAATTCAAAGTCTAAAGTATATTCACTCTTGTGGTCTATAAAAATCTCTATGCAAAAAAAACGGCATGCGGCGGATAAGTACTGTGTGTTATCCAAACTATACAAAACAAGTTCTGTGAACGTGGTCAGAGTTGGTCAAATATATAGCAAAGAGCCCCAAAAAGTACAGTAACTGAAAATGCGTTTTGCGAGGAAGTACTGCATGTGATACCAATAATAAAAATCAAGCGATATTCAGCTGTCATATAGAAAAATTCAAAGTCTAAAGTATATTCACTCTTGTGGTCTATAAAAATCTCAAAAGCTTAAAAACGGCGTACGGCGGAAGTACTGTGTGTTACCCAAACCATACAAAACAAGTTCTGTGAACGAGGTCAAAGTTGGTCATATTTATAGCAAAGAGACCCTAAAGTACTATAACCCTTAATAAAATAACTGAAATTCGTTTTACGAAGAGGTACTGCAGGTGACCCCAATAATAAAAATCAAGCAATATTCAGCTGTCATATAGAAAATTTAAAGTCTAATGTATGTTCACTTTTGCGGTCTATTAAGATCTCAAAAGTTAGAAAATGGCATATTGCGGAAGTACTGTGTGTTATCCAAAATATGCAAAACAAGTTTTGTGAACAAGGTCAAAGTTGGTCACATTTAAAGAAAAGAGACCCAAAAAATACAATTAAAATAACTGATTATGCGTTTTACGAGGAGGTACTGCATGTGACCCCAATAATAAAAATCAAGCGATATTCAACTGTCATATAGAAAATTTTAAGTCCTCCAGCGTTCAAATATATTCATTTTTGTGGTCTATAAAAAACAAAATGTAGCAAATGTGCAAATAACGCGGAAGTACTGCATGTGACCAATTTGATAAAAATCAGACATCATTCAATCGCCGACTCCATCATTTTAAGACCTTGAACGTTCAAATACATGAGTTTTGCGTCCTGTAAAAATCAAAATACAAAACATGCACTAGTGAAATCGTGAAAAACGCTCATAACGTGGAGGCATTGTATGTGACCCACTATACAAAAAATCTAGTGTTTTCTGCTTGAAATAACCGACATTTCAAGCCCTCAAACGTAGAAAAATATTGACTCTCATAGCCTGTAAAAATCGAAACAGAAAAAACTTTGAACGCTTATATCTCGGAAGTACTGTGTGTAATTCAAAATACGGAAAAACCTAATTTTGCACAATCACTGGGAAAACATTCCCTTAAAATTTCATAGGGTTTCATCCATTTTTCAGGGAGATATGACGATTTATGTCAGTTTGTGACCACAGACAGACGGACACACAAACACTTGTTCAGAAAGTGTTTCTGAGTATACCTACTACTATGAAAATTTTTTCCATCAGGACCTCGGTTCCGAATTCGACTTTTCAGACGATCTCAATACTTCCATTTACTACGTAAACATGGAAGTAAAAAGTATATTATAACGAAGAAACTAATTGTAGAAAAATTGCTATTATGATAGTTTTTTTTTCTGTCTCTAGCTACCAAGTAATTACTAAAAACTGAGAATTAAAAATTTCTAAAAGTCTCAAAATTATTCACTAGGATCTACGATGTCCAAAAAAGTTAAATTCGACCGAAACGCTGGGTCACCGGAGGGAAATAAATCGTTACGTGCGCCTTCATACGAAATACAGCAGTACCCGCAATACATAGCTGCAGTTGCAGGCGTTGCCTATGCCGATGATTAAGGAGTCGAGCGGACGCCGGATAGGATTTTCCGATTGTACGGTATCGCGATCGATACTTCCTCAGTCTCAAATATAAATAGAGCATTTTTACTCGGTATTTTCAAGAAATATCGAGAATTATTCTTCTCAAGAGTTTCGATATTATTATGGTGAAGTTTGAACAGAGTAGATAAATTGTTATTGTGATAGGTTTTTCTACCTCTAGCCACCAAATAAATAATAAAAACGAGAATTTCGCATTTCTAAAAGTTTAAAGTTATTCAAGAGGATCCGCGTTGTCCAAAAATTCGACCGAAACGCTCGGTCAGCGGAGGGAAATAAATCGTTACGTGCGCCTTCATACGAAATACAGCAGTACCCGCAATACATAGCTGCAGTTGAAGCGTTGCCTATGCCGATGATTAAGGAGTCGAGCGGACGCCGGATAGGATTTTCCGATTGTACGGTATCGCGATCGATACTGCCTCAGGCTCAATATAAATAGAGCATTTTTACTCGGTATTTTCAAGGAATATTGCGGAATTATTCTTCTCAAGAGTTTCGATATTATTATGGTGAAGTTTGAACAGAGTAGATAAATTGCTATTATGATAGGATTTTGGTTTATTATTCAATAATAAACCATTGTAATCGCCCAAGAAAAAAATTTTCTAACCCCCCCTCAAAATTTGATGTTTTACGTTTCAAGGCATGTAGAATCCGAATATCAATAATAAACGCTGCAAATGATTGTACAGTGTTTTATTATTATTTCGCTTCAATATGATTTGAGAAGATTATCCATTTGTCATTTTAAATATTCCGAACATTTGTGAACGTTCCACCGAAAAACAGATGGTAGCTACAGGGGAAAACTACGTAGCAACTATTGTATTTTAATCATTTTATTTTTCTTAAGTTCCTAATTAAAAGCTAAACTTATTGCCTAACGATACAGCTGGAGAGTGTTTGTCGACCATTCCAATGAGTATAGAACGATTTTTATAGCTCCAAGAACTCTCGAGTTATACCCTCATGTCAAATTTCTAAAAATCTCCCAAATTCGGCACAAAGCTGCGATAACTCGAGAACCAATAAAGCTATCGACCCGGCGCTGGTCTCATTCGATTCAGCGTCCAAAATTCTATATAATTTGATACCACGTACACATTTTTCTGAAAAACCTTGAAAATATGAATTTTCTCCCCCTCAAAACCCCTCAAAAATACCCTTAAATTGAGATAGCAAGTTGGTTCAAGAATTGGCCGTCGTAGGACCGAGATTGATTTTTGGTGAAAATTTCGAATTTTTAGCTCTCACAGTTTGGCCGGAAAACTGCTAACGGCGTACGGCGTACAGCGGACGGACAGAATTTTTTTTATTGGATATTCGGATTCTACATGCCTTGAAACGTAAAACATCAAATTTTGAGGGGGGTTAAAAAAATTTTTTCTTGGGCGATTACAATGGTTATTATTGATAATAACCAAAAGGGCGCTAAATACTTACACAAAGTACAAATACTGATGTAAGAAGAAGGTAGATTCGTTGAATTAGTTGTATAAAGCTATCTCCAACTTCTGACCGCAACGATCTTTCGCTTATAGTTGCCACAGCAGAGCAAAATAGTGTGAGCTAATTGCGCAAAACACCAATGAATTGACAACAAGCCCTGAGCGGATGCCCGAACGAGCGACGGTGCTCAATTTACTATAGAGGAATAATTCTCTATTTCAGTAATTCCTCTACTTCAGTTACTGAAGAAGTTTTGAATTTTATAACTGGCTATACCTGTTGCCGACGCAAATATAGAAATACTGAATGACCTATACGCCTGACTTCGAAAACACGGTTACCGTTCGCAATGTGGAATTTCAAAATCAGTTTCTTGAAAAATCAATTTTTCACTGGAAACCTATTGTTCGTCCAATATCAGTTACATAACCTTTAAGCTTGTCACTCCCAGATGACCTGAGTAATTCAATTCGTACTAGCGGGCTCCAGTTACATAGCCCCCTAGTCTTGGAACCATTTGCGAGAGAGTGTACCGTTACGGCCAGTAGTCAAAGATGGCAACAGATGACAGACGAGTTTTTCTACTGGCAGTAACTGAAGTTCGAGTGACACCTAAGAACCGAAGGATGATAGAATACCTGCTATTTTGGTAAGTAATTGTTTTCATGTAATCGTAATCCCTAATTATCTCTTCGTACAAGAAAACGGCGCTTTCGCCGACCAGCCCAGTGAGCGCCGGCTGGCTCTGCCTCTCCTCCCCACCGTGCGCGTTTTCTAAAGGGTTGCTGTAGGGTCCGCAATATCAAATGGACGACGGTAATTACATAAAAAACGCTGCAAATGATTGTACAGTGGTTATTATTATTTCGCTTCAATATGATTAGGAAGACTATCCATTTGTCATTTTAAATATTCCGAACATTTGTGAACGTTCCCACCGAAAAACAGATGGTAACTATAGGGAAAACTCCGTAGCAACTATTGTAATTTTAATCATTTTTATTTTTCTTAATTTCCTAATTAAAAGCTAAACCTTTTGCTAACGATACAGCTGGAGAGAGTGTTTGACGACCATTCCAATGAGTATAGAACGATTTTTATAGCTCCAAGAACTCTCGAGTTATACCCTCATGTCAAAATTCTGAAATCTCCCAAATTTGCACAAAAGCTGCGATAACTCGAGAACAATAAAGCTATCGACCCGGCGATGGTCTCATTCGATTCAGCGTCCAAAAATCTATATACATTGATACCACGTACACATTTTCTGAAAAACCTTGGAAAGTATGAATTTTCTCCCCTCAAAACCCCCAAAAATACCCTTAAAAAGACACAGGTAGTCGTTCTATCGTGATTTCTTCGATCAGTTTTGGTTTATAATAACCATTGTATCTCCCAAGAAAAAAAAATTCTAACCCCCCTCAAAATTTGATGTTTTACGTTTCAAGGCATGTAGAATCCGAATATCAATAAAAAGAATTCTGTCCGTCCGCTGCACGCCGTACGCCGTTAGCAGTTTTCCGCCCAAACTGTGAGAGCTAAAAATTCGAAATTTCACCAAAAATCAATCTCGGTCCTACGACGGCCCAATTCTTGAACCAACTTGCTAGCTCAATTTTAAGGGTATTTTTGGGGTTTTGAGGGGAGAAAATTCATATTTTCCAAGGTTTTCAGAAAAATGTGTACGTGGTATCAAATTATATAGACTTTTGGACGCTGAATCGAATGAAACCGTCCTCAGCGTCGATAGCTTTATTGGTTATCGAGTTATCGCAGCTTTTGTGCCGAATTTGGGAAATTTTTAGAAATTTGACATGAGGGTATAACTCGAGAGTTCTTGGAGCTATAAAAATCGTTCTATACTCATTGGAAATGGTCGTCCAACACTCTCTCCAGCTGTATCTTTAGGCAACAAGTTTAGCTTTAATTAAGAAATTAAGAAAAATAAAATGATTAAAATTACAATAGTTGCTACGGAGTTTTCCCCTATCGTTACCATCTGTTTTTCGGTGGAACGTTCACAATGTTCGGAATTTTAAAATGACAAATGGATAGCCTTCTTAAATCAATATTGAAGCGAAATAATAAAACCACTGTACAATCATTGCAGCGTTTTTTATTGGATATTCGGATTCTACATGCCTTGAAACGTAAATCATCAAATTTTGAGGGGGTTAGAAATTTTTTTTCTTGGGCGATTACAATGGTTTATTATAATAATAAACCAAAAAGACACAGGTAGTCGTTCTGTTAGATGTTCGATCAGTTTTTAAATTATTTATAGTACCTATTAGCTTCAATGCTCGTCGTTATTTATGCAACTAGCGCAAGAAACGGTAAATAAGACATGAAAATAACATTAATATTAATATGTTCAGTAATTTTTTGTCTAACTTTGTTAAAAAGAATACAGGTAGGAGGGGAGCAAAATTTTGCAAGGGTACTTTGCAAGATACTTACAATGAAGGATTCAACGCCTCTCCTAGCCAAGCAGCAGTTGCCTGTTTCTCAAAAAATCACTTACGGTTTGGGTCACGTGCACAATGATTTGTGCGCCTCAATGTGGTTTTCATATACTCTCGGATTCCTGAAGCTGGTCAACTCTAATAGTATTCTACCTGGAGTTCTTGTCATGACAGGTGAAATATGCATGTCTTGATTTTCATCTACAAACTTGAATGTCAACAATACTATCAAAATGTTTGCTTAATTATTCTGGCTCTTGTATTTCCTGAGAACTAAGAGACGTAAATATCATGTAGTTCAATTACTTTTCCATGTGGCGAAAGGAGATGTGGTTTCATCCTGCTTCACTCAGCATATTAGAGAGCTTTCAAGTTTAAATACCTAGGTAAAATCCTGATATTACCCTACCGTGCCAAGAGGGAGCTTCAGAGAGATTGTTAAGAATTTAACTATAGTATGGCCGTTGTACCTTTGTAATCGTGGTTCGACGGTAAAAATGGTGAAACTCTGAAAAAAAATTTTACAGCTCAAAACTTAGTGTTGTGTGTCTGTTTGCTAAAAATTCTAGGAATACGTAATAACTCGGATGCACGCTGTGATTTCTTAGGTACTCAATAAATTGTTCTTACTTTCCCAGGTCAGCTGTTGGACGCTATAGCTACACCAATAGCGGGATTTTTAATTGACAATTCTCAGAACAAAAAGAAATGGCATTTCATCGGTGAGTATACAACAGTAATATTCCTGGTTTTCAATGTCCACTGTTTAAACGATCATTATTTAGATACCTTTGATACAACAATGGCTCTACGAGCCGATAATGGGCAATGGGGAAGACGCCTATTTTTTATTTTCGTTCCTAATGGCCTGAATTCTGCTATTTGGTGTCAGCTGAAGAGGGAATGACCAATTTTTCATGAAAATTGTGAGTTTCCGCGGAGAAAATCGCTAAGGAAAACCGATGATTTTGAACGAAAATAAAAAATAGGTATGGTGGTATGGTTGTTGAAACTACAAATCCCGTACAGATGTTAGTTGGTCAGCTTTACTGATGCATTAAAACGAATCCTTCTTTTCTTTGTCGTTGCATTTTTCGACGTCCAGGAAGTATGAGGGGGAGGAAAACCAGGCGACTCATTCTTCGATTCTTTATTTGTTGCCCGAACGGGCGAAAGTGCTCGGCCAGCAAAGAAAGAATCGGAGAGTGGGTCGCCTCGTTTTTCTCCCCTTCACGCCCCCTGGACATTAAAAGGAATGTTCCAAAACCTGATTTCGAAATTTGCTCTTTCATTTTCTTCAGGCAGCCTTTTATCAGCATGCTCGTTTCCACTGATCTACGTATTTTGCACCCTCTGTTCAAACAACACCACGTGGGAAGGTCTGTACTATGGCGGATGTATATCGTTATTTCAAATCAGTTGGGCATTCGTACAAATTTCACATTTGTCCATTCTGCCACAATTGTCAAGGAACGGAAAGGATAAAGCTGATCTAACCGCATACAGGTAGGGATGCATTACCTACTTGCACGAATGGATTGCCTTTGCCTAAATATGCCAATATCAACGGATAGTCATAAAGCTGATCAATATCATGAATAAAATATGACCAATTACCACGATTAATATCAATCACGACCAAAGACAATAGTATGCGGCGTATGGTTGTTCTACTCGCCATTAAATACCAGCCTGAATGGTGCAAAAATTGATTAACACGTATACAGTATTTAATATTCTCGGTAGAAGGGTTTTGCAAACGCTTTCGCAAGTGGCTTAATGAGTGAAAATGGGAAGGATGCAACCAACAATTCCATCCTTTTCTTTTTCTCTTTTGAGGGGATATTGTCATGTTTCTCGCCAGGATTTTACATTCGCGCTGAAGATACCATCAATTCGATCATCGATATCTCTTAAGTTGCGTGTCAAAATAACTTCCGAATTTGAATTCATAAATTCCAACAATCAGGTCCCGTCAAGTGCATAGGAGAATTTTACATTTGTGCGCGCGCAAAGATTACCATACTTAACCATACTTCAAACAACTCGTAAATATCCGAGGATTTTTTTTTTTTTCTTTACAAAGTATTATTAGTATTATTTAAATAATTATTATAAATTAAAAACCAGGCTTTTGCGTTGCTTTGCGGTAATCTTACTCCCTTTGTGCGTCTTGACTCATTTTCCAATCAGAGATCAACAAGGCACAATTCCTTCGTCAGATCACCACCTCCAACGTTTTGCTGTAGTTAAAGTAAAAAATGGTTCAATTATCTTGATTCTAAGAGATTCAATAGTAGCTAATATTATCAATACTATTTTTCGGAATGCTTTTTTACTGAACATTATATCTAAATAAATTATTTTTCTAGACATGCTGCGTCAATGTTGGCAAACATCTTGCTGTACGTTATTTCATTCTTGCGTTTCTACGGTTCCGAAATCGGCGAAACATCACTCCTGACATTAAAAGACAGCCAGCTTTTTTTTGTGAGTGGACAAATCGGTAGTATATCACTCTTTGTACGTCTTCAGATATTTGTACGGTATGGTAGTTTTAGCTGTTCTTTCGCCTGTTCTTGGTTTCGCGATCAAAGAAAAGTCAAAACACGTTTTTTGACATAAAGTGGAATATATCTCGAGAGCTATCATATATACGCTAGCCGTTTTCTTATTTTTAATGGATTCTACGTTAAATTTCCTACATTTTCTTCCACAGCACCTAATCTGTCCCATTTCGGGAACGTGACGAAAAAAATCCCAAAGTTGAAACTTCAAAAGTATGAAAATCGTAAAAAATTCGAAAATATTATCAATTGTACGATTTTAATTTTTTTCACTTTAAATTCGAATTCTACGTCTAATTTCCTGTAGCAATCATTAATTAATCAAATTTGAACAGTACTGTAAGTATTTGCAACGGAATTTCAGAGTTGAAAAACGTAGGATTGGCGTAGTATTAAACTGGAAAAACTGATAGTTGTCGTGAAATTTCCGCCGTTTTGACGTCATATTCGGATTCAGCGATAAATTTCCTATAAGAATAGCTTTAAAACAAAGATTTAATATCTCACTATTACCGATGCCAGCGGAGCTCGGAATTTCGGCCGGCGAAAAACTCGATTTACGGAAAATAATTTCTCTGGCTCTGTTTAAATTTTTTTCACCAAATTTTTTGCTATGTACATGTGTAAGGCATTCAAATGAAGACTCCTGCATAATAAAACAATTGATTCGCATTCATTTTGACCCCGAAAATCACGGTTAAAGCCCAATTTTCGAGCTTTCAAAAACCGATTTTTTTGGACCACTTGCAGATTTTTCCGAGAAATAAAAAAAATCACAAAAATACATCTTGGTAAGACACAACTTTCCTGAAAATTTCAGATTTTTATCTGTATTGAGAGAGGAGTAAAAAATCGTTAACTGTTCGGTTGAAAAAAATCGCAGGGGTACCCCTTGGATTTTTCGCGAAAAATTTTTTGCAATAGATTTTGCTCAAATTCAGCATAATGATAGTTGATGATGTGTATATCAATAATATATGGTTCATTCTTTGTTTCTTTCGCACTAAATAGATGAAAATAACGTTTAAAGTTGGAAAATGTGATTTTTTCGTGTATAGTCAACTATTATTGTTGAATAACGCAAAAACGGTTGAAAAATGGATAGGTACATTACATTGGGAAAATGTGGACAATTAAATTACCTATCTTTTGGTATATTCAAACATCTGAAGTGACGACTTTTTGTTTGAGTTATCCATTGTGCAAGTTACAAATCTTGGAAAACTTACAGTTGTCATGTCTAATTTTGCTCCTACATTGCTCCAGTTGAAAAACACAATACTTTATGATACTAAGTACGATACAATCCCCACCAACTACATATCAAATTATAGCAACTACTAAGTACTACCTACTCTGAAAATACCTATAGATTCCCACTCTCCATACACAAATAATTAACTACTAAACCCATACCTATACCTATATACCATATACTATATACTATATGTATAGTATAGTATATACTATATATATATATAGTAGTGACAAGGACAAAAACTATATTCGTTCATTTGCGGGTTCGTGCCTCGTATAGGATGACTCAAGATTTTAGCTAAGCCGTGTGATCTCCGACAGACAGGATTAGGTAAAAACCATGTCTACTGAAAAGGGCGTATAAGGTCATAAGAACCAATAGTGTGCATAGATCACACAGTACTTCCATGTTTCAGGAGACAATTAGAATTATTCTACAGTTAAAACTAAGATCAATCCAATGAAGGCACCTGGTTACAATCTGGTAGAGCAGGCCAAATTTTGAAACAACTCCCACGAAACGCCAGTGCCAAAGCGGAATTACTAGTTATTAGAAGTGCTGACGTACGTAGTTAAATAAATCTAACCATGATGCTGACCGATACTTTTGATTTTTACACAAAATAAATTTATACACTAATACCTGTTTTTCAGGAGATCGCAATCATAATAACCGCCATAGGACTGATCACATCGTCTTTGTTTTATTTGGGAATTAAACTAAGAGAGCCCAACCAAGTTTTCCCTCTCAACTCACATACGGATAGGGAAAGAACTCCAAGAAACGTCAGTAATGCTGACCTTTTCAAAGTGGCAGCAGTCTACACTTCTAGTCGACTCTTCATTAACGTTACTATTGAATATATGGTGGTGTATTTGAACGAGACAATCCTCAGCAACAAGGAAACTATTGCTACAATTCCACTGACTCTGTTTGCAAGTTCAGCAATAACGTCGGTCGTTCTCAACGTTGTACTGCACGTGAAAAATCAAAAGGTGACCAACAACTAGAGCACAGATTTTGATTTATGTCGTTCAAGTCATCGCCTAATTCCGAACAGTACATAGAAAAGTAGAATGTGAGTCACTTACTATTTTGCAGTTTGAATAAGCATGATTTAAAGTGTTTAAATGCTATGCATTGCGCCTTAATTCGTTAGCTTGCATGGCTATCCAAAATTTTAAATTACAATTTAATAAATTAATTGATTTTTTAGATCTATTTTTTAAATTAATTAAATTTTGAATTTTATCTAAAAATATCCAAAGTTTTAACCGCGTTTTAGCTTCATTTATACCGAATACAACTTTCCCGATTTGAAGGTCAAGCGAAAATTGCAAAACGGACCGTTTTCAAAAATCGGAAATCGGAAAATCGGTTTGGCTCGTCCTTTTCGTTGAAATTTTATCATTGTGCTTTCGTTCAAGTTTAGCAGGATGAAAGTTGATAAATGTCCCAGTCAACATGGGACATTATTCATTTCTAATACCCAAAACGGATGAAAGAAACGTTTCAAATTAAGAAATAATAATTCTTCGTGTTTATTTGATCAACATTCTCGAATAGCGCGTAAACGGTTGAGGAATATACATGATTAGAAATTCAAGGGAAAATGAAGTTTGACTGCCCTTCATTCGGTATTTTCGAATATTTGAATGGACCAATTTTTTCAGTTTAGCGAGAGTAGCCATTAATTGCGTTAGATATCCTGAAAGGACAAAAATAACATTTCGTCTGAAAATTATCGGAATTCGGAGATCAAAACTTATAGATATTTCGAAATGATGGAACTATTTAACCGACAACATTATACTTAACGGTATACTATAGTCAAACTATACGAATGCAATAGAAGGACAGCAGAAAATGATCAATAGCTATTTTCCCGAATGCCTAATTTTCTCGCTCAGCCTTACAGAAACTTAGGTTGAAATTTAGGTTGCGCAAGCGATATAATATTGTTTTAAAAAATAAGATTATTTTGGTACTTAATAAACTGATCATTGTATTCTAGATAACGTTCGGGATCGGTTGGCTCGCCTGTATCATCGGATGTGCTCTCATTTTCATGAGAAATGGAAGAAACGACGAAGTTGGAGACCTTTATGTTGCTTCGTCCTTGTTCGGTAGGAATACAACATGATAAATTACTTGTAAAATTTTGTGCTGCCAGTCGACCGTTTAATAGTTTATTCTTCAAATAGAACTTTCCATTCGGTCTTCTGCCAAAGATGATTAACAGAACTGGTTCGAGCGTTATGCCTAGTCTGTGGGGGCGCAGCGCAGCGCGGTGACCAAACGCTTCGAGTGGTTATTAAGCCAGATTCTTCCATAAAATCCAGTGTTATATTTATCTTCATCGTCTAATTTATGTATCTGTTCAAAACTGGGACATCCTACAATTTTTTAAGAGATAATTTATTTTTATCATTATTACTGCAGGTATTATTTTTATAATCAAGATATTTACGATCAATGTTAATTATTTCTCTCCTCAAATTTAATTATGCTCACATTTTGTAAACACGATAATCTATTTTAATCATGATAATTAGTTCGTATTATGCCCGTTTGTTAATGAAAGGGTCGACGAAATGGAACTCTTAAATATGCTTCCATGTACCGTATTATCAACTAAGCGATTTAAATGTGATTTCAGGAGTTGGAAGTGCGATGACACTCATTGTGAGCATGTCGTTTGCGGCGAATATTGCCAGTACAGAGGGCTCGGAAGGGTTTGTCTATAGCTCAGTCGCATTCGCAGATAAAGCGATAAACGCAATCGCAATCGTTCTCATAGAATATTTGTAAGTTGATTATCACTATTATTATATAATCACATTAATTTAATAGTCTCCAACAATATGCCTCGAAAAAGAGGATGCGATAGTACGGAAACCCAAGTTTTCTATAATTTATCATAGAACAAAGAACTGAACGATATTAAAAAATCTCGTCAACGAAGCATCTGAAAAAATGTTTTTGCCTCCCTTACCCAGGGTTTGCTATGTTGTTAGACCGACTAATCAAGTTTTGTACGTCATCATTAGTGTCCCACTCATATTTCGAAAAAGTATAACTAGTCTTAGAAAATGTGAGTAGCTTGAATATTCCTCATTTATACATAAGTTACTACCGCAGCCCTACACCGTTCCAAGATACTGGTAGCAATATTATCAACCGGCAAGATAAACCTTTCTCATGGAATTTTTGAGTCAGGGACAATAATAAAATGATCAAATCTAATTCAAGGATGAATCCAGCAATGCAACAACAGAATTCGATATGTCAAATTAATTTAAATTTCCGCATCTTCCTTTTGTACTGGTCTAAGTTATATTTGCGAGCTGGTAAGCTTTTTGGGATCCGCAGTTGGGAAATCGTTTGCCACACAAATTGTGAACCTTTCTTGAGATAATATTTGAAACCACGGTCAGAATCAATTAATAATCAGCATTTTGATCGTGTAAACCCAACAGCATTAATTTACTCTTTCAACACCAGCAGGCAACTATTACACTTTGCTACTAATGCAGTGCTGGATCATAGTCGAAGGCTATCTGGATCTTTCATTGAACGATTTTTGCATTGGAGGCGTGGATTGAGCCTTCATTCTTTTTTTCGTTTTATTATTTTTTTTTTCTCTTGAAAAAATGTAACTATGTAACTAATTTAGATTCACTATTTAACAGGAAATGTGACGATCCTACCTTGTGTTTATCCTACTACAAGAACGTGATGGTCTATTTCAACAGTGCCTTGATAACCACTGGACTTCTTCTCCTGTGCTTCATACCAATTGATATCGCCACACTTTCCAACCGAATGGACCCGATCTAAAATATTTTTTTCAAAAACATTCCGACAATAGAGTTAGTGTTAAATACAACCAATCATTAATTACAATAGTTCTTCATTCATACCTTTTGAAACGAGTTCGTAAGTTGTTTACCTAACATAGTCTTGCCTTAATTTGCGTCTAGACCCCTTAAAAAAATTTCCATGATTTATTTTTTCTTTGATTTTTGCCATGATCATTTGTCTTTATTTGTCTTAGTCTAACACTTTAATACGCCACCAATATAAATTTCTTGATATTTTATGATCGGTAAGGTATACATCATCCCCGACTCAAACATGCAAGATATATATGGCCAATGCACAACAATTTTTCTGATATTTTCGCTCTCTCTCGCGGTTCGGGTGTATCTCATTGTGATCGGTGAGCTGTAGCCTATTCTCTTTGTTATCTGTGTCTTGTTATAGCGAGCGCCCAACTATAGTGAGTTGACCACAGATAGACGGTCACACAAACACTTGTTCAGAAAGTGTTTCTAAGTAAAGTACTATGAAAATAGAACGATTTACTACGTAAACACGGGAGTAAAAAAGGCGGAGAATTCGTGCTGAAACAACAATGGGTTCGTATGGACTGAGCCAAATTCGATCGGAATCTGTAGTCGCCGAGGGAAACTGTTAGGTGCTTTAGAGGTGGGAAACCATTTCAACTCTTGTGATATGAGAAAATCACCTGAATTCTTCAATAATAGTTTTGATGACTGCAGGTATGTTTCTCAAGAATTCGCAGTCCAAGAAACCAAGATTTCACACGTGCCTCAATTCCAGATGAGTACTAGGCTTAAAAACCTTTTGAGCTGTGTGATACTACTCCAAGGCCACCTCGGATAAAAAAAATCACTGGTCTTCAGTTGAGATCCATAAATACGACACGTTAGGCCCATGCTGTGAGGCAAAAATAGGAAGTCTGCTCATTTGACAACTCGGTGGACTTAATTTCAACTTTGATTGATAGATTTATTGATTTGCGAAGTTTGATTCTGCAGTCGACTCGTCGTTAATTTGGTCTTACGACATTGCAGCCGTAGTTTTTTTTTTTTATAGTATTATAAAACTCATAATAGTTCTAACATATTATTCCAAAAAAATTCTTTCAGGTAACTATTTCCAATCGTTTCCATCGGACTACTCGAGCTTACATTTTAGGAGAACAATAAATAACAAATTAAAGGATAATCGTTTTATTTTCTTCTTTGACCTGTAATACATCATCACTCGTAGGATCAGTCGCAAGTGACAGTGAGCATAATATTTGTAAGCACGTCATTGCTTGTTTTGTCCTTTTTTAGAGGGTAATTTGTCCTGTCGAGAAATGCGAGACCGTCCCATGCTTATTGGAATAGGGGGAGGAGGCACATCTGGTATACTCGCATTGATGGGCTCGTAGTTCCTGATGTCACCACTTGACGTGTCCTCTAGCTCTGGATTTGGAGGCGCCCCGACAGGTTGGATGATCTCAGGCGATTGGTCAATAGATGGAAGAAATTCTTGTCTATAATAAGAATTGGTTTATGATTTCTTCAATCGATTGGATGCATACATAAGACAATAGAAGATGGCTTGCCTAAGCTTCTAATATGCTTTGCCTACGACTGCTAGACATAAATATAGCTAACCCAACATTCCTATATTTTTGACTGCCTGCATACTATTCAAAATATATAAATGAATAACCTTCTGATACGTACGAATCCAGCATTGTTCGTGAACTCTTAAGTAATAAAATTAGTGGTAGTTATCGAACCTATGTTCAGTTTCTAACTTAGGAATATTGAAAAATCAAATTAGTTTCTTTTTAAATTAAATTAAAGATTTTTTACACTTTTTTTTGACTAGATACTGGAGTATCAGGAGTAGAGTAAAAATTCAAGAGGGGGATTATAATCCCTTAACCTATACAGCCTTGAAGACACCCGAATGAGTGAAGCATTCGGCAAAATAATAGAGATTAATGGAAAACAGTAGCCTAGTTTTTCTCCTCGTCAAAATTTTAGACCCTATTTCCAAATAAGAGATTGAAATCAAACTAGAATAAACCCAAATAATATTCCTCCCTTGTCAATTGAAATAGTCTATTCACTGAATAATGGCAAACGTATAGGGAAATCTCCAATTATGAAGGAAATCTGGCTACTCTACTAGCACTATCCTTTCAAACCCAAGAGCGTTCCAAGACATATTTCGTAAAGACAATACAAATATATACCTGGAATGTTTATTATCTTGAAAATTCTGTGCGCAATGTAAAATCGAAATCACGAAACGAAATTATAATTATACATGTGAAAATAGGTTTCTATCAAATTCATTGGTTTTGAAGGTAAAATGAGGAATGTTGCCGTTTTGTGACTGCAGACACACTGAAACTTGTGAATCGCAGTGATCAAAATGAGTTGTTGAGTATTAGATGGACTTGAGTAATAGTCTTAGTTTCCCGTTCAACTCTCGAATAGATCACGTTATTTTCATTTACTTCGTATTGAGGATACTGTGAACAAAAACTTTTCCAAGTTCGAAAAGCCAACTGTACTTGTATTCTATGGAGTGAGCTGGTAGAAACGGAGTGCCCGGTGGAGCGTGGTGGATGACTGGAGCAACAGCAGGGTAGGCTTTACTAGGCAGAAGCTCTTCGTTGGAAGTGATCAGTGCATTGTAGACCCGAGGAACTTTCAGCAGTCGCCCTGACGACTCTACGACAACCGTCACCAGAAAAACCTGAAAATCAGTGAGCAATCGTTTAAAAAAAGTTGGAGTCACAATCACATAGTGCTTCCACATTTCGTTGGCAAACTCAAGGCGGTGGTTTACTGTCATAATGTCAGACAAGTAGTTCTGCACGAACAAGGAGTCTGTAGAGTTACACGTAAATATCACAGGTTTACAAAAAAATATTTTTTTAAATTGTTTGGAATTTGATAACTGATTTTTATGTATTTTTCAGCGCTGATTGCAAAAATGCAATCCATTTTTTTCTATCACGTAAGGTTTTCTTACAAAAAAAGGAATTACTTTTTGGTATAATAAAAATTTTTTAGCAATTTTTCAAATTTTTTCTTAAGTTAAAGGATTTTATTTCATGTATAATACATGTTATAAACTACATATATCTAGTACACTTACATTTCTCTTTAAGCTCATAAGTCCTCACAGTATCACCAAAATTGGGATCTCTCATCAGTTTTCTAATGTCTGGTCCGACAAAGACTCCTTCCTTTAGTTTTGCCTCGGATAAACCAGGAAAAACTCACTAGAGTACGGAACTATGTATAAAATATCGAAAAAAGCTAAAAATAGACAAGCAGTTTGTGGAATAACTGTACGTGATGGAATTTTTTCACTATTTTTCCCGAAATAAAAATCACTTATTCAATTTTAAACAATTTTTATGTCGCAGACATGCGTATTATTCATTGTTTGTCGCAGTATTCACATAGTTATTGGGGCGATGGCGAGACGAATTTGACGAATTGCAACCGTTCGAGCATCTTCAAAGCTACATAGGTCCATCAGGTACCTATTACGTCATAGGTGATCGTCCAATGAGGAGTCAAAAAAATTTTCAAGAAAAATTCAAGGGGTACCGCTGCGATGTTTTTGAAACGATCAGTTAACGATTTTTACGCGCCTTTCAACACAGATAAAAATCTGAAATTTTCAGGAAAGCTGCAGCTTACTGTATTTTTGATGCAGTTTATTACTGACGTATTATTATAATTTTTTCAATTCTCGGAAAAATCTGCATGAGGTCCAAAAAAGTTTTTTTAAGATGTGTAACTTGTACAGTGGATAACTTTAACAAAAAGTCGTCAATTCAGATGTTTGAATATACCAAAAGATACGTAATTTAACTGTCCACATTTTCACCATGTAATGTATCTATCCATTTTTAACCGTTTGTATGGTATTCAACAATATTGGTGCATATACACGAAAAAAATCCCATTTTTCAACTTTGAATGTTATTTTCTCTATTTAGGGCCAAAGAAACGAAGAATGAAGCATATATTATTGAAATACACACCATCAAATATCATTTTGCCAAATTCAAGCAAAATCTGAATCAAAAAAATTTTCACAAAAAAAATCAAGGAAAAACAATATTTATTCTGCAAGAATCTTCATTTTAAAGCCTTACACACGTGCTTAGCAAAAGATTTGGTGGAAAAAAATTAAACAGCGATCTTCCGCTGGCATTGGCAGGGGTGAAAAATTAAACTTTTGAAAGCTTCTCTAGCTCGAAAGCTATAACTCATGGAAATTTATCGCTGAATCCGAATTTGACGTCAAAACGACGGAAATCGAACGACAACTATAAGTTTTTCCCATTTTTAGTACTACGCCGTTTTTATGTTTTTCAACTTTGAAAATTCACTGCAAATACTTACAGTACTGTTCAATATTATTTTATTACTTATTCTTACAGAAAATTAGACGAAGAATTCGAATTTAAAGTGAAAAGGATCACATTCTTACAATTAATAAATTGTCTCTCATTTTTTTGGTTTTTCATACTTTTGAAGTTTTACCTTTGGATTTTTTCGCCACGTTTGCGAATTTTGAAAAAAAATTAATTTTGAATCAATTAAATGTAAACAAAATGACCGGATTATCATTTGTTTTCGAGATATATTCCACTTTTTGGTAAAAAAAATATATATTTTGGGTTTTCTTCGAGCGCTAATAGCTAAGCGGGGACATAACATGAATATAAATTCATACATACCAAATTGTAGGAATTTGATAGCTCTTTCTCGCTTCTGAATAATATACCTATGTAAAAGTAGTCGGTTCAAAAGTTATTTGCAAAAAACAGGCCCAAATTCCCAAAAAAACAGGGTAATAAAATTTCGAAGGGCAATAAAACTAAAATGAATCATAGCAGCTGAGATAAAAATCATGAATGAAGAACAGATAACACAAGAATAATAACAACTACCTGTTGAATGGAATTATTCTAATTTATTGCTGTTCATTTACACTGCAAATATTATGCTTATGACTAGTTTTATTAATCCGTTTCGGAGGACAATAATTAGGATCGCAACTGAATGCATAAAGTATCACCTACCTGCAAAAGATGCTGTATGAAGATCGGTTTCATTGTTACTGCCGTGCCGTAGTTTCATGAACGGTACGCAACAGACTTGGTTGGCGTCCTTAGGATAGTCAAGGTAACTAACGACCCCGCCCTACCCCACCCACCTTTCAAAGCGGATTTAAGATTCTTGATCTAGAGACGGATACACACTTTATGATTCAACGACATAAACGTCCGCAACTCGCTCTCCGCCAAATAAGAACAACTTCCTATACTCTACCCACACCACATTCTATTGACAGCCTTCGATTTCGAGAGCCAACACTATTTTGAGTAATGAGGTACATCGGAATTTACCAACGTTAAGTTCAGCAGGGACAAAAAATAATTTTTGTTAGAATTGACGAAGAACTAGTAAAAATTAAACCACAATACTTTCCATTTACTACGTCAACATGGGAGTAAAAGCGGAGAAGAAAAAACTCATCGTTCATCAACTGAGGCAAATAGGATAAATGAACTTAGCAGAAATACCGCCAAGAAATAGGGTTATTTACCACTTTCCGCTCTTTTGGTACGAATTAGTTTGAAAAGGAGATTGTTGTAGGAGGAATTGGAAGCGTTTGGGCTGTTCTGAATAATTTCGAAATCTCGGTTATTTCAATTGGCGTTAAATATATAGCGCTTGAATTGTTTAGAATCATTCTGTCAATAGTAACAGGATATGCTTAGGAAGAACTTTGAACCAGTAACAAAATTTGTATTAGCACAATTAGTAACATTACATAAATTCTCTCGGGTTGTACAACATTCCATCGTCTTAGCTGAAACCTTAATATATAGTAATGAATAAAATCTAGAACAAATTAAGCCACATAGGTAAGCCATTAATAAATTACTCAATATTTTGTCACGGTAATACCATAGATGCTTTTACTTAATTTTTAAAATTAATTAATTAATTAAAGTTATAAAAATTCGTATGCGCACATACCGCCCGCTGCTTTATGCAAATACTAATACAATTTGATGCGGTTTATCCCGTTTTTGCAAAGACGTGACGGTGTAATTTTAAAGACTCCCTTAAAAACATTTTAGAGACTTGTGGATTTTAGCCTGAAAGAGGTAACGCACGTACAAGAGATAAAAGTAACGTTCGAGTTTAGCGCTCTTTTTCAACCTATAAGAAAAAACGAAATAAAACATTAAATGTTAACTAAACAGTTACGCTTCAATAAAAATTGGAAGTGTAGTATTGGATATAAGGAAAGAAAAAACGCTGCAAATGATTGTACTGTGGTTTATTATTCCTTTGCCTCAATAATGATCTAAGAAGAACATCCATTTCTGATATAATTATTGAACATTTGTAAATGTTCTCACCAAAGAAACGAATGGTAACTACACACAACAAAGTTGTTTGTACACGAACTAATCCTTCAAATCCAACGGATGTAAGATAAACTCAGATGGAATGGATACTGAAAATGATAATTTTCTATGGATTTTTTGACGCTGAATCGAATGAGACCTTTGCGGGGTCGATAGCTTTATTGGTTCTCGAGTTATCGCAGCTTTTGTGTAGAATTTGAGAGATTTCCAGACATTTGACATGAGGGTAGCTATAAAAATCGTTCCAACGAGTGTTAGAATGCTCGTCGAACACTCTCTCCAACTATACCGTAAGGCAAAAAATTCAGATTTCAATTTTTCGCACGGTTTTTTATTAACTAGTTAAAAAATAACTAGTTAAAAACTGGTTAATAAATAACTAGTTAATAAGTGACTAATTAATAAAAAACTGTTAAGAAATAACTAGTTCATAAATAACTGGATAATAAATAACTAGTTAAAAAATAACTACCGTAAACCGGGGTGACTCTGGTACACTTTTTGAGGTTTTTCTCGTTTTTCGGCATCATAATTATTTTTAATTGCCCGATTTTTTCTTTATTTCAAGAGGCATACATTTCAGGATTATTTCTAGGTGCATTAGATTTTTTTCAGATGAAAATTGTAGGAGCTATGCCATCTTTTGTCTGTACTATTCTCACCCCGTGATTTGGGGTGACTATGGTACACACATTATTTTTGCAGATAAAAACATCTACGAGCGAAGATGTAATGTTTTCACCACATAAATTTGATTCTCCGACTTTTTAAAAACATATCCCACCAAAAAAAGTCGCTGAAACCCCATTTTTTCGGCTCAAAACTCAAAAGTAAAATGAAAAATGAAGGCTATCCTCGGCTGATTGAAAGTTGAACATTTTTGAACGAGTCATGCTAGTTTATTGAGTTGGAAAAGAGGTTTTTATGAACATTTCTGTTATTGAACAGTCTTTTATTTGTTTAACTCATCAGAGGTTTCCTTGCTGTATGCAGAGGTACTCTCAAACTCAACTTTATTGTAGGTATCACGGAGGACAATCACAGGTATTACAGTGCAGTTACCTATGAATGCTTAGCACAAGAAAAACTGAATAAAGAGTGGCTTCCCCAGGAAATATCTAGTGAAAAGAAAGTTTTATTATGTGGGTGACTACCCCAGGAATAGACAACAACAATCTCCTTCATGAAAAAATTGGTGACTATAGGAACCTACTCCAGGATCAGTGAATTTTTAATGTTTTTTTTTAACAGTTTCTTGCTTGGGAGATCGGGGAATGGGTGACTCACGCCAAGAGGCCGTTGGTAGTGTCTGGATATGGTTTTAACGGGAATAGGAGCAAGAAATCGTGATCTGACATCATGTACCATAGTCACCCCTCGGGGTGACTATGTGTCACATAGTCACCCAGGATTTGCACTTTATTTGCTTATTGCTACGTAGTTATTCACCCAAGAACAAATCGAAACGTTTCTTGGCATGAATATCTTAGCAAAGAGGTACTTGATACAAAACTAGCTCTTAAATAGCTTGAACAACCCGCAGCATCCGACGACCAAACAACTTTGGCAAGAAACAAAACCGGAGCCAATTATCACCTTTTACCATTTTTATCAACCAAAGGTGGGAAATTGCACATGGAAGCGATTCTGTAGGTGTGGCCACTTGACTAATCAATGCTGACTACGGGAAAAATTGGAACAAGGCGTTCTGTCCACTTTTGAATACGCTAGACGGGTTCAAAGGTGAAAAACGTTCATGTACCATAGTCACCCCGTAAGTCACAAAGTCACCCCGGTTTACGGTAGTTGAAAAATTAACTAGTTAAAAATTAACTAGTTAAAAATTAACTAGTTAAAAATTAACTAGTTAAAAATTAACTAGTTAAAAATTAACTAGTTAAAAAATAACTAGTTCAAAAATTAACTAGTTAAAAATTAACTAGTTAAAAATTAACTAGTTAAAAATTAACTAGTTAAAAATTAACTAGTTAAAAATTAACTAGTTAAAAATTAACTAGTTAAAAATTAACTAGTTAAAAATTAACTAGTTGAAAAATCAACTAGTTAAAAATTAACTAGTTAAAAATTAACTAGTTAAAAATTAACTAGTTAAAAAATAACTAGTTGAAAAATTAACTAGTTAAAAATTAACTAGTTAAAAATTAACTAGTTAAAAATTAACTAGTTAAAAATTAACTAGTTAAAAATTAACTAGTTAAAAATTAACTAGTTAAAAATTAACTAGTTAAAAATTAACTAGTTAAAAATTAACTAGTTGAAAAATCAACTAGTTAAAAATTAACTAGTTAAAAATTAATTAGTTAAAAATTAACTAGTTGAAAAATCAACTAGTAAAAATCAACTAGTTCAAAATCAACTAGTTAAAAAATCAACTAGTTGAAAAATTAACTAGTTAAAAAATAACTAGTTGAAAAATTAACTAGTTAAAAAATTAACTAGTTGAAAAATTAACTAGTTAAAAATTAACTAGTTAAAAATTAACTAGTTAAAAATTAACTAGTTAAAAAATAACTAGTTAAAAAATTAACTAGTTAATAAATTAACTAGTTAAAAATCAACTAGTTAAAAAAATAACTAGTTAAAAATTAACTAGTTATTATTTCGAAGATTTGTGAACGTTCCCACCGAAAAACAGATGGTAATTATGAGAGAAAACTCCGTAGCAACTATTGTAATTTTAATCATTTTTATATATCTTAATTTCCTAATTAAAAGCTAAACCTATTGCCTAACGATACAGCTGGAGAAAGTGTTTGACGACCATTCCAATGAGTATAGAATGATTTTCATAGCTCCAAGAACTCTTGAGTTATACCGTAATGCCAAATTTGTGAAAATCTCCCAAATTCGGCACAAAAGCTGCGATAACTCGAGAACCAATAAAGCTATCGACCCGGCGATGGTCTCATTCGATTCAGCGTCCAAAAATCTATAGAATTTGATACCAAATACACATTTTTCTGAAAAACCCTGGAAAATATTAATTTTCTCCCCCTCAAAACCACCCAAAAATACCCTTAAAATTGAGCTAGCAAGTTGGTTCAAGAATTGGGCCGTCGTGGGACCGAGATTGATTTTTGGTGAATTTTCAAGAATTTAGCTATTATAGTTTGGCCGGAAAACTGCTAACGGCGTACGGTGGACGGACAGAATTTTTTTTATTGGATATTCGGATTCTACATGCCTTGAAACGTAAAACATCAAATTTTGAGGGGGGTTAGAAATTTTTTTTCTTGGGCGATTACAATGGTTTATTATTGAATAATAAACCAAAAGGAAGGCGGAACATGGAAGCGACGCGCTGATGCAACGAGCTTTACTTTCCTTCTTCATTTCTAGAAAACATTAAATTTCCCATTCCAGGTTTCAGTAACAATCGTAATAATAATGTTGAACACACAGTCTCTTTGGCCTGCGTCGTTGGCCGTAGAGCCCACGTTCACTTCACGGCTTAATTAGAACGGCTATCCTGTTCGTCGAAGTCAAGCTTAGCTCCCATCCTTTGGAGGGCGAGGATTGTGTTGACCACCTTGATCCATCGCCGTTTGATGACGTAGCGCTTCAGCCTGGACTTGTTCAATGAAATCTCCAGCGCCTCCTCTTGTAGCCATTTGTGATTCAATGCTCCCACCGCTGTCAGTCTGGAACTGAACAGCAAACGCTCGACGGTCAAATTTAGGGGTGTGGCTTGATTATCTATTAAACAGCCGTCCTGCCTAATGTCGTCTTGGTAGTAGATAACCTCTAGGATAATAAAATGAAAGAATTCAGGAAACTGATCAATTTTGAATTTCGGCCGTGGCGTATTATGACCATCTACTCGAAATCCAAGGAAAGAAACTAAAAATCGAACAATTCACCAGCTTCCTGAACAGTTTTGACGGTAGTTATTTATCGTTGCGCGTAAGATCAAAACGCTTTACGAAATTAAAAAGATTGGTGTGTTCACACAGTACTTTCGTGTCACCTGTGTATTATAAAACCTTGAAGTTCGTTGAGTGACCACTTTCAAGCCGGCATTCTATCTCATCGAAAAATGAATCTTTGAATATATTTCTAGTAGATAATAAGCTTAAAAAATTTAAATGTGCGTAGTTGTAACAGCAATAGCAGTGTACGGTAAATGTAGTTTCTAATATAAATATGCAGTTACTAAACCATCAGGAGAAACGTTCTAAATCCTCATGCTTCCAACCATGCCTTCTCAGGTTTAATAAACGTGATAAAAATATTATTTTACGACCTTTTCGTCAATTAGATCAAAATTCCTATTACTCGAAAATTCTCACTCTTTCAATTTATGCCTTCTATTTTTCGTAAAATACGGTTGTGGAAAATTTTGACCAGTTAGGAACCCACATTTTCAAGCAGTCGTACTCTATTTACTCAAAATATTCTCCTAGGAGTTTAAAATTTTACTACAGATATTTTTTGTAAATGGACAAATTCTTTAAACGAAAAAGTAATTGAGTTTGTTCGTCGGTTGATTATAGTCGGAGCTATAGAGGGGGCTTGAAGTCGAAGGTGGAAAAACAAGGGTACGAATTGATTCAGAAACTGCGATGAGGTAATCGAAATTTGAACTATATACGTCAAATTTCGGCCAAATTTTTATTAGGCCTTAACTTAAGTTGCATTGCGCTTCAAAATTTTACTACCACGTTTTTCACGTATTTTGGCCTGTTTTTTTGCGAATAACTTTTGAACCGACTATTTTACAAAGGTTTATTACTCAGAGGCAAGACAGAGCTATCAAATTCCTATAATTTTTTATATTTTAATATACATGTAAGTTATATCCCTGCGGAGCTATTAGTGCTCGAAGAAAACCCAAAACACGTTTTTAACCAAAAAGGTGGAATATTATATCTCGAAAACTAAAAATTATGCGTGCCATTTTTCAACTTTCAATCGATTTAATGTTCTCAATTTCTCGAAAAATTACACAACGCGATAAGATTTTATGAGCGCATTTTGTTCATGGATAAATTCTTTAAACGAAAAAATACAAGAATTCGTTCGTTGATCGATTTTTGCCGGAGCTAGAGCGGCCCGAATTGAAAGTCAAAAATCCTTGGGTATACGATTGATTGAGAAACTGGGAATAGGTAATCAAATTTTGGTCATAGTGCCGTTCAATTGAGAGAACTTCATCGGCTGGAGAAGTCTTCTTTTTTTTTAATTAAGCCTCCGTTCAAATTTTATTGCCCTTTGAAATTTTATGACCCTGTTTTCGCGTTTTTTCGCATGTTTTTTGCGAATAACTTTTGAACCGACTATTTTACAAAGGTTTACTACTCAGAGGCAAGACAGAGCTATCAAATTCCTATAATTTTTTATATTTTAATATACATCATGTATGTTATATCCCTGCGGAGCTATTAGTGCTCGATGAAAACCCAAAACACGTTTTTAACCAAAAAGGTGGAATATATCTCGAAAGCTAACATATAAGCTAGCCATTTTCGTAACTTAATGGATTCTACGTTAAATTTCCTTCATTTTCTTCCACAGCACCTAATCGTTCCCGTTTCGGGAACGTGACGAAAAAAAATCCCAAAGTTGAAACTTCGAAAGTATGAAAATCGTAAACAATGCAAAAAATATTATCAATCGTTCGAATTTAATTTTTTTCACTTTGAATTCGAATTCTACGTCTAATTTCCTGTAGGAATCATTAGTTAATCAAATTTGAACAGTACTGAACGTATTTGCTGCGGATTTTCAAAGTTGAAAAACGTAGGAGTGGCGTAGTATTAAACCTGGAAAAACACATAGCTGTCGGCAAAATTCCGCCGTTTTGACGTCATATTCGGATTCAGCATTAAATTTCCTATAAGAATAGCTTTCAAAATCGCTTTAAAACGAAAATTTAATTTTTCACTATTACCGATGCCAGCGGAGCTCGGAATTTCGGCCGGCGAAAAACTCGATTTACGGAAAATAATTTCTCTGGCTCTGTTTAAATTTTTTTCACCAAATTTTTTGCTATGTACGTGTGTAAGGCGTTCAAATGAATACTCCTGCATAATAAAACAATTGATTCGCATTCATTTTGACCCCGAAAATCACGGTTAAAGTCCAATTTTCGAGCTTTCAAAAACCGATTTTTTTGGACCACTTGCAGATTTTTCCGAGAAATAAAAAAAATCACAAAAATACATCTTGGTAAGACACAACTTTCCTGAAAATTTCAGATTTTTATCTGTATTGAGAGAGGAGTAAAAAATCGTTAACTGATCGGTTGAAAAAAATCGCAGGGGTACCCCTTGGATTTTTTGCGAAAAATTTTTTGAAATAGATTTTGCTCAAATTCAGCATAATGATAGTTGATGATGTGTATATCAATAATATATGGTTCATTCTTTGTTTCTTTCGCACTAAATAGATGAAAATAACGTTTAAAGTTGGAAAATGTCATGTTTTCGTGTATAGTCAACTATTATTGTTGAATAACGCAAAAACGGTTGAAAAATGTATAGGTACATTACATTGGGAAAATGTGGACAATTAAATTACCTATCTTTTGGTATATTCAAACATCTGAAGTGACGACTTTTTGTTTGAGTTATCCATTGTGCAAGTTACAAATCTTGGAAAACTTAAAGTTGTCATGTCTAATTTTGCTCCTACATTGCTCCAGTTGAAAAACACAATACTTTATGATACTAAGTACGATACAATCCCCACCAACTACATACCAAATTATAGCAACTACTAAGTACTACCTACTATAAAAATACCTATAGATTCCCACTCTCCATACACAAATAATTAACTACTAAACCCATACCTATACCTATACTATAGTATATAGTATAGTATATAGTATAGGTATAGGTATGGGTTTAGTAGTTTAATAGAAGGGCTCTATTTTTTTGCAAAGTTAATATTCCAACAAAACTAAAATTGTTAATTATTTTCATTGGAGTATCCTATTGATTCAGGAGACGACATGTCAAAATCAGATCGCTTTTCGTAACGGTAGACTGAAAAAAAAAACACAAAGGATGGCCGTTTTGTGTAATGAATAAAATTTATATAAGGCTTTCAGTAAAAGCATTAAGAGGCAATAAAAATCAATATTCATTTTTATAAAATTCCAAGACTGGTTTAGCATTCCAACTCACTAAGGACAAATGATTGTGTTCACTGTGTTACAAGTACACTGACGAACAAAAATGATGGATAGGAAGGGAACGTTTGAGGACGAGAATCGTCAGAAAATTTTCTCAGAGCGGCATGCGCATACGGTGTGAGTCTTCTATAGCTGCTAGTAAGGCGTGGTTTACATAAAAATTATAGTTCTCGTGGGGCAAACACAATAGTTAGATAGTTTTGATTATGTTCTCTAAACACATCAAACCAAAACGCACAATTAAGCAGCACGTTCTTCTATTTAATTGAAGTGTTGGGCATCTTGTTGAGGTTCGAAAAGTTATCAAATAAATCTCATCTCGTATTGTGATTATCCCTCGTGATTCATTCTCTAAAACTTTGTAAAATAATTTTGTACCGCGGCGTATTTTGGCAAAATAAATATTACCTACGAAACTCGAATTCTTCCAATTTCGGGCCATCTCGTTGAGCTGAACATACGAAATTCAAGGAATGCTTCACCTCAAGTGATAGCAATTTCATTATTCCTCTACCACTGCCTGTCTTCAAATCTGTATTCACAAGTTATTGTCGTATAAAAAAAAAAAACGTGCATACATCTAATTTTCAAATTCCGACCAGAAAATCTTAGACGTGGAAAGTTGAAAAATGAAATACAGTCTTCAAGAAGAAATAATTCACTTAAGTAACCAGTGTTTTTTGAGTTCGTCATTCCTTTGTAGTCGTGAAAATAGTACTAATGGTATTCCAAAAAGTCAAAAACTTCAAGTAAAAAAATTCTTCGGTATCATTTTCTGACCGACTGAGTGGCTTACTTCTCCTCAAAAATGTCTCCGTTTTCCTCGGCGATTTTTTCATAAAAATCTATAGAGTAGCGTGTGGGGATAAACAACAGAAAAAACCATCAGAAAACAGAAAACAAAATGTTAATTTAATTATTAGATACCTACTATTACAAACAAAGGAATGTAATATGCTTTTAGTTTACGTAATTACTAAGAAAGACGTAATTAATTTAAGAATCATTTTGTACCGACTTTTTCATCGTCGGTGTTACAGCGTGGTTTTAACTAATCAAAATCGAAATTCCCCGACAACTTTCGCAAAATGATACATTTTTAGCAACCGATTTTAGCTATGGATCCAGATGAACCATCCTAGTAAAACTGATCCATTACTTGAACACAATCGATGTCTACAAGTAGATATTTACTACTACTTGTTATGGTTACAGTGATCAATTTGGATCAAGTGTTGATTGTGATCAAAAAAGTTGATCGCTTTCGTTTCCCAATAAGTAATTTTTATTGTCACTCTAATGGATATTGATTCAATCCAACTAATATGTTCATGTTAATTTACCAACAAATGTAATATTGTCGATTGAATAATATAGATCTTATAAATAACAGGACAATCAGGTACTATTGGACAGTCATAGAGGTAACATCACAGGATTCTTCCTAATAGTATGCTTTCACATCGAAAACAATATTGAAATAATAATAGTCATCATTGCTATGAACGATTCGTTTCTAGACACGTTTAAAGAACTATTATTGGAGCCAATTTCACCGACCTTGTTAAACGAAATTTACTTTGATCTGCGTTGATTTTATATTGCAAAGTATTTGATGTTGATTTTGTAATTGCAAAGTAACCATGATGTTCAAACTGTTTTCCTAAACTTCAGCGCTGATAGTTGGTGAAATTGGCTCTTTTTTGCAGCGATCACTATAATATAAAGGTGTCAACTGTAATAAGTAAGGACTTAATTTATTCTTCAAAGGCGTCATAACTCAATTAAGGACAATTACCATCTATTCTTTATGTGGTTGAAACTATTATAATAATAGCTGTAATTCCAATATATCTGTGAGCTTGATGCAAGATAAATACTATATGAAGACATTATTAAAGTAGGTTTCAACCTCGAATTGGCATTGGCGTCAAGGGACGAATGACTCCTGCAAGGACTGAGGTAAAATTTTATTCTTTTAAAATATCGCTCGAGTCATTACTTCTGGTTGTTAGGTTAGTAATCTATAGTTGAAAATTAATCTTGGGCACAGATATATAAAGACCGATCGAAAAACATTGATAACATTTTTCTTTTTGGTTTGCGCTCACTCATCAACAGCAACTGCTATGGAAACACAGTAAAAAGAAACTGTGATAAAAGCCAACTGCGACTTGCTGGTTGGAGTGAACCGATCGTATGTGCACTAGTACGTTCATATCCATATACTTGAATACTGGAACGAATTTTTAAAGAAGTTCCGAAATGCAAAAAAATTAATTTATAGCGAAATGTAGTTTAAATGCATACCATCACCAGGATAATTAGTGCATTGAGTTGTAATAAATAAATGAATTATTCTGTCAGTGTATTGTACAGTGGTTTATTATTCTTAATAACCATTGCTTTAATTTATGATTTGAGAACAATTTTATCTACATGATTGTAACTTTTCAGACGAAAAGTGTACGTTTACACCTTACAACAGATCGGTAACTATGAGCGCTAACTGTTGACTAATGACTATATCTAAGGTTTAGTTTATCACCTATTGATAATAATAGAAGAGAGTATCTGACGAGCCACCAGCGAGTGTGGAACGATTTATTCATCTTCACTTATCATCATGACGAATTTCTCAATTTTTCGAAATTTGAAAATTGTTGTCTTGATCTTTTAAAAAATACCCTTAGTGAGGTAGCGATATGGCTAAAGAATTGAGCCAGCGCAGGTAGAACACTGAGTTTCGCTGAACGATCCGTGAAAGCTTCACGAAGCTTGTACATGAAGCTCCTATTGTTTCTTCAGAAACGTGTTGACTGCGTTCGGCGGATAAACAGACTTTTTAAAAAAATTAATTTATTTAACATTCGGATTCTACATACCATGAATAGGTATGCATCGAATTTTGAGAGGAGTTAGAAGCTGTTTTCCTTGACGATTTCGATGGTTTATAATTGAACAGTAAACCAAAATTAAATAATCCACATGACAGCACGGGCAGAAAATAATTTTCAATCGTTTGAAAATTTTCGTTTCATATCGGACGACTTCCACGGAATCGTTAGCCTCGTGATACGCGATCGAAAAAACACGTGTTCCGTGTAACGGCGGGTAACGAGCTTCGCACAGGTTTAGGCACGATCGTCTTGCTGATACACTCTTACTAACAAGTATCTTTATTATTGATGATGTAAACATTAGCAAGAAGTCCAAGTTATGAGAGTAGTCAGATGACATTTTTATAGATCAAGTGATTTAGATCAAAGAAGCTTAGTCTCAAAACTGCGCTTTGTGCCTGGGAAACTATACCAAGACACCGTGTCGTCTCATATTTCATATTTACTTCTATTTTATTGCAATGGACAGCTTAAGTCGTCGGTGGCAGTGGCGGGCGATGTTAACGGTTTGCCCAATCAACTGCTCCACCTCCTCAGGCTCAAAATCGATTTTAATTAGAGTTTACTTGGTAGTTTGTAGTGGTTTTACTGTAGTATCATTGGTGATTATGGTCAGGATGTTGGTAGTGGATTCATTTGGCAGTGCTTCTAGTGAATTGTTTGGTGTTTTTTTCTGGTGATGTACGACGGCTGCTGTAGGAGGATGTCGAAGTTGTTGAACTGTTGCTCTGTTTCAACTGGGAAGCCCCGTAAGCCCCAAGGGGCACTTCACCGCTTACATAAAATTCCCTTGCCTCCCCAAATACTACGTCCCTATTGAGAACGGATAGCTTGAACTTCTGTCGACGAGCAGTTTGCTGCCTGTTCAGTTCCATTTGATACTCTTCCTCTTGTTGTTTTCGATTTGTTTGATCTTTTGATAGTTCAACTAACTTTGCTGAAATTTGCCTGACTTCGCGAGCCCAACGGCTTCTTTCAAGCGGTCCTAGGTTCTCTTTCAACAAAGAGGATATGTTGGTGGACTTTTGTTCAATGTTCGTTTCTTTTTCTGTTTTGCTAAGGCTGAACCATGGAGCGGTGCTTCTCAACTTTGGCTTGAACCCTTGGCTATCGACTTCAATGGTGGATTTCTTGCTTTCAATTTTAGATGAATTTTGTTCATCCAAATCTTTTCCTTTTGATTCAGATCGTTTCGTAGTGATTGAGCTGGTTGAATAAGTTTTACTTGTTACTGTAGCAAATGCAGATTTGTCTTCTGTCTTTGTTCGACTGAAGGTTGATCCAATTGTGGAATAACTTTTTGATGGTAATGAGCCAACGAGTGAAGATGGCCTATGATCTGTAAAACTCATCAGTCTTGGCGAGCTTACCCTTTCAAAACCACTAACTTTGTTTGTTTCTACAGTACCAGAATTACTCCTGACTTCAGCATCTTTTTTCGAAGTACCCTCAAAAGTTGATACTGTGGATATCGAGCTCAAATTCGTAAGCGACGACAGTATTTCTGAAGAAAGTTTTGGTATTTCATCCAATGTTTTCTGCAAAGGTGATTCTCTCCTGATGGGACTGAAAATGGATGGGCTGCTGGGTGATGTTGGTGTTCTGGGTAGCTCAGGGGAAAATAATTGAGGTGATTGCGTTTTTAAAGGTGATGCTTGTATTGTAAGTGGGACTTTGTAGTCTGCTACTTCAGGGATTGGAACGGGTGTTACACTGGGGGGTGGTTTAGGTGAAGGTGGTGCAGGCGAAATAAGGCCGACCTTGGCCACGACTGGTGGCTGAGGAAGGAAGACGTCTGCCACCTTACTTGATGCTGAGTCAGTTGTTGTAAGTGCTATATCTGGCTTAGATATGTAAGACAAGTTAGTCACCGCTGTGGGTTCGCTAGAGAGCTGCTTGACCCTTACTTCTAGACTTCCAATGCCAGGAGAAACATCAATTGGAGGCTGAGAAACGATGTGCTCCACAGTTGATAAAACCGTTTGATCGGTCTTTGGATTTGCCTCTTTTTCGACAAAAGTTGGTGGTATAACATTAGAGAATGGAGAGGCTACATTAGGCGTGGGGATGACTAGATTGGTAGTTTCATCATTGGACATTGATTCCCTTCTTGAACCTACTCTACCCAAATCTGAAGAAAACCGTTTAAGCAGATTACTGCCCAAATCTTTTGAGTCACGTTTTTGTAAAAATGATGAAATTTCAGGTGATCCTGATTTTTGTAGGAAGTTTGCCACGTCAATAGAACCTCGTTTTGGTGTCAATGTTCCTATATCTATGGATCCTCGTTTTGGGGGCAAGGTGGTAGCTACTACAGGTGGATGGTCAATTATTGGTTCATCCAATTCTACCGATTCGGGCAATGTTGAAATTGGAATTGGTGGCCAACGCCCGACAAAGTTTTCATCCAACAAAGCTGCAGCAGCAGGCAAAGATTTACTGATGAATGGTAATGGTGCTACTGGCACTTCTTGTTTAGGAATTACATTTGGAGTGATATTGTGAACGGCTCTGGGGATCAGGTTCGGTTGCATGTTTTCAGTTACTTCGCCAAGACTAGCAGCTGGAGTCAAAAGAGTGACAGGGGCATCGTTATTGACGACTGCAATCATACTTTTATCTTGCACTACGTTAGCATTTGCAGCTACATCTACAACACTAGGACTATTTGCTGATACAATTGAGGACGCATTATCCAACACTGGGGGAATTGGCATGCTATAGTAATCGGTCTTCACCGATGTCAACATTTCATCATTCGTATCAGAGACATTGTTCACAGCTGGTGGCACTAATAATACTGGTGACTCAATGTCATTCACAACAGGTATGACATCGTTGTTAGTCAACACATCGGGAAGGCTCACAGGATGTAATATTTGCTCATTGCCTAATTTACTGAAACATTTAGCGCCGTCTCTGTTAAAGAATTCCTTATCGCTCGCTTCAATCAGTTCCACGGCGTTCAAAGATGGTTTCGTGTTGATCATCAGGTTGTCGATGCCGTTTTCAGCTAGTAAGTTCGTACTGTTGTAGTTTTCGACGAACGTTTTCAAATTTTCTTTGGTGGCCACCAGTTCAGGTGGTGGAGGAGGAATTTTCTTTCGCAACCATGGATGTTTCAAACTTTCGTCCGCCGTTAATCTCGCTCTGGAAAGAAAAAAAAAAAATTTTAATGGTCACGTCGGAGATTAAAAAGTTTACGTAATCGTGGTTATCTGACTTGTGACGCGTACTCGATCGAACGCAGCACCAAAGCGTAAGGTTTCGAGTGGGCTCCTGACGTTTTAATGTCAATAATTTTGAAGAGGAGTAAGACTAATGATACCGACCGTAAACATACATGCTATAGCATAGGTACACTACTGAGCTGCCAATAGTCCCACCACCTGGGATTCAGACTACATAAAATCCGTGCGGTGGTTGAGGGAGAGACAAACTATGCCAATCGTTTTCTGTTCATTCGTTAATTTGGAAAGGACACTCGCCTATACGGGCATCTTTGGAGCTCTAAAGCTCTATTACACATCCATGACAAAGGGTCTCTCATGACCCTACAGGATAGTGTGACAGCCATAAGATATAAGAAAGGCAAATCCTATAAAGCCATTAAGTTGTTGCTAGCCGTGGAGAACAGTACCTGATCTTTACTAAAACCCCACGTTTCCCTTCTAGCGCGTTATTAGCTGTCGAATAACCAAAACCACGTTAATATTAGCCAGAACAATCAATTTTTGCAATGAGTGAGTACCTGATCTATCCCATGTATTTGTACGCTCACCGTGAAATTGGTATTGTGGTCGATTACAATATAGTTTTAATTTTTGGAGCAACAACTTGATTTTTTTTTAGACCCGAAAGGAGTTTATCCTGCACCATTTTTATAAACATCAGTGATGCCAAGATTGTACCTGATTTTGATCAATACGTTGTATGGATAAGAACGAGAGCTTCGATTCATCACGCTAAGACGATTCACAGTACACCTCTCAACTGGTTACTAGTCATTGTTCCAAAATACTCATTCCCGCAGTGAGAAAGAACGATCGGTATGTTACGTTATTATTTCGTGTTAATAGGAATTTGAAAAACTTCACCTCACACGATCAAGCAGAACATTTCGGGAAAGGAAGATTGAGTTTCTAGCCAATACAGTAGATAAATTCAATTTTTGGAACGTACCTACAACAGAAAAGGGGGACCAAGCCGTGGATTAATTCTTCTACAGCTGGTTCGTCAGCATTTCGCGATCGGATGAATCTGGAAATGGCTGGATTGGCGATTACAAACAATAAGCCCGACGAGATGAATCCATCGTCATTTTCTTCATAATTTGTGAGATCGTTATAGGAAGAATAGTCACGAACAGTTCGGTAAGGGAAACATTTTCATCTCCATTCGGCTGCTGAATAGAATGTTCACGCACACAAACGATAGGTGACACACTCGAAACCCACTAAGCAAGTGAACGCTCTTGACTACTCCGACGGTAGTTAATTTATAACATCGCGTGCGGTATCACAAGTACGAAATAACGGTCCGAACTGTAGAAATCGACTGCGTTTCAAATGTCAGCCTTCTGGAGTCTTCAGTAACGTTCGTTGAAAGCGAAAACATTCCAGAACAAGAGTATGTTTCAGCTCCAAATTGGGAGCATAGTGCTACATAGCATATACCACCACATACAAATATTCTTTATCAGTTTGTTAGGTACGTCCAGATCAGTGATTAGGGGGCCCTATAATCTTGGTCCAGTACAATAGCAATACTCTCATTTAAGTTCGTAAACATAGTATTTAAGTTCGTAAACATAGTAGTAAAATAGGAACTTTAATTCCGAAGGACGTAAACCTGTACCTGTAAGCCGTAATTCGAAATAATGGGGGAAAAGGTAGAGAGTCGAATCGCTATTGATATCACATATATATATTGAACTAATTGAAATGTGTTCTCCTGCCAGTTGAACCTTCACGTTCAGTATAGTGCAGTGTTGCCACTTTACATAGGTACACACAACACAATACGACTAGATTTTTCATAGATCTGAACGAGTCTTTTTCTTTTTTGTTGAGAAATAACTACGCTTATCAGCCACTTACAGCAATCATTTCTTCTTCTGGGTAACTTACCGATCTGCATCTAAACAAATTTATGAAAGTAGTCATGTATCGCACCTGTTTTCCACAGAAGCTAAATCAAAACTAAAATGGTTGGTGAAAGTGGCCATAATGAAACGAAAGTAATGGCGAAATCAACTCACTCTTTTTTGTTCAGAAGCAAATTAGCGATAAAATCTTTCGCATTATCCGAAATACTGTCAAAAGATTCATCCTCGAAGTCGTAACGGCCTAGTGTCACGTTGGCCATGGTTTCTACATCAGTGTCTCCCATGAAAGGTGACAAACCGGAAAGCCTGCGTAAAAATAAGAGCACATAAGAGATAGACAGTTATTAGATATTCTATGGCAATAGCAGAGAATAGGGTGCTATTTAGGGATGACCTAGAAAGCAGTACCATCTCCCCCTCCCCCATGTTTGATCGTTGTCAGAAATGGGTAAACAAAAAAAGGCGTTTTTGAGAGATGAGTGTCACAAACGTGCACATTTTTTACCAACTACTTGCGACATTCAACTAAACGAGTGGAACAATACGTACTAGCAGTAAACTAATGTAACGAATGACAACCTTTACTTACAGAACATAGCAAATCACACCGACAGACCACATATCAGTAGCTGGTGAGATTTGATCAAAGTTGACTACTTCAGGAGCGACGAACTCAGGAGTTCCAAATAGTACCTGCATCTTGCTGCCAGGCTCGTAATGCCGAGCGAGACCAAAATCGATTATTTTGATCCTGTTTCCAGTTTTGGTCAGGCACAATATGTTTTCAGGCTGTCAAAACATAGTAACGTGTAAGCCTTCAAATCTAATTTCAACGATTTACCACCCACATTTACCTATATTTAAGTTACCAGGACAAAAGTACTAGCCCGGGAATGTCATTCAGCCCAAATAATTTGCTGCGGTTGAAAACCATTTTCAAAAATTTTTCTGATCACATGAAGTACCTACTTACTTTTAAGATTTACCAAACAAACAAGTCTTCAAACAAACCTTCAAGTCAAGGTGAATTATGTTGTTCTTGTGAATAAAGGCGACTCCTTCGCAAATTTGTCGCATAAATATGGTACAAGCTTTCTCGGTCAAGATGAAATCATCTCCAATGACTCTCTCGAAAAGTTCACCTCCTTCAATCCTGGAACGTGAACACATTTCCTGCATAGGTATGTACTAAGAAAATCGAATACTGAGGCCTAAAAGCACTCAAGCTAATTTTCTAGTTACATGGGGTGGAAGTAGGTCAGTTTCATCGAAAAAACGCTGCAAATGATTGTACAGTGGTTTATTATTCCTTCGCTTCAATATTGATTTAGAAAGACTATCCATTTGTGATAGTAATTATTTCGAACATTTCGGAACAATCCCACCGAAAAACAGATTGTAACTATAGGGGAAAACTCCGTAGCAACTATTGTAATTTTATTCAATTTTATTTTTCTTAATTTCCTAATTAAAAACTAAATTTTTTGCCTAACGGTACAGCTGGAGAGAGCGTTTCACGACCATTCCAATGAGTATAGAACGATTTTTATAGCTCCAAGAACTCTCGAGTTATACCCAAATTCGGCACAAAAGCTGCGATAACTCAAGAACCAATAAAGCTACCGACCCGGCGATGGTCTCATTCGATTCAGCGTCCAAAAATCTATAGAATTTGATACCACGTACACATTTTTCGGAAAAACCTAGGAAAATATGAATTTTCTCCCCCTCAGAACCCCTCAAAAATAACCTTAAAATTGAGCTAGCAAGTTGGTTCGAAAATTGGGCCGTCGTAAGACCGAGATTGATTTTTGGTGAAAATTTCAAGAATTTAGCTATTATGGTTTGGCCGGAAAAGTGTTGACGGCGTACGGCGTACAGCGTACGGCGGACAGACAGAATTTTTTTTATTAGATATTCGGATTCTACATGCCTTGAAACGTAAAACATCAAATTTTGAGAGGGGGTTATAAAATTTTTTTTCTTGGGCGATTACAATGGTTTATTATTGATTAATAAACCAATATTATTGAATAATAAACCAAAATTATACACTAAAAACTTACAGTTCCAGGACAACGACCATAGTGTTGTCCGTTTCGAAGGCATCATACAATTGAATGAGTCTCGGATGTTGAAGTGTTCGCATGATCTCTACTTCACGTTCCACATTTTTCCTGTCCTGTCTTCGTTGAATTCCGACGAATTTGGCCGCCAACGAGAGATTCGTTTTCTTTTCACGGCACAAATAAACGGTACCGAATTTCCCTCTGAAAAGGAATAATAATGTGGCATTTACATTTAGGAAATACCCTGCAAATGATGATCATTCCTGTTAACATTTGCTGCTATTATGATTCATATAGAAGATTATCTACATGATCGTATTATTTTAACAAAGCCAAACACTGGAGATAATACATCTTACAAATAATAATTACCATAACCGTATCTCCATAGGAAGTATCCTAATTCCTCATTTTTAAATAAAAGAGAGTTCTGGTGCACGCTCAAATGAGTTTTGAACGATTTTTATAACTTCACAAATGCTCGAGCTATACTTCACCATGAAGAATTTCTCAAATTCTCAAACAGTGCTCTCTGAAGCTGCGAGCACGATTAAAGCTACCAACCCTGTCATGGTCTAATCGACGCAGCGTCCGAAAATCTATTCAAGTTCTATGTTCCAAACAAACCGGACAAAAATACCTTTAAAATGGAGGTCGCAATTTGGCAAAAGAAGACTTCTAGTTTTCTCAGAAAAATGTTGACGGCATACGGGAAACGGCAAAATGCCATGGAAGTACTATGTATTTAGTTGGAGGTTTATATATAGAAAAACGCCACTCACTATCTCATCTATAAGTGCATCAAAGTGCACTCCCGGTCTCCAGTCAGAAAAGACAAACTAAGTGAAGTATCTTAGTTTCACTTATCTAACCCCTTAGTAAGATAAGCCTGATAGAAATTGTTAATAAGTTAAATACTTGATGCAGAAAAAAAAAAAAAAACTCACACTTGTATTTAGAGTGTACTGGGGAAATCACTTGAAGAAGAAAAAAAATTATTAATTCTATCCCTAACACGTCAACGTACCTCGACCGATTCAAACTTAGGTAGTGCAGATCGTAGTCGTGAAGTATATAGTCATATAAATTATAAGCATGTGATGATCGACGCTTATAACGATAAAAATAACTTCTTTTTGAGCGATGAGTACACATCGTATTCATTTGGCAGCTTCGCATCCTCGTGAATTTAAAGACGTGCTTTTAGATTTGCTCTAAATAAGCCATAAGGTATGTCACGGCTGTACGTCTGCTCTTTATACAGTTTTTAACCGAGGGAGGAATATACAAGGCAACTTCACTAAGTTTTTTGGTTTATTATTCAATAATAAACCATTGTAATCGCCCAAGAAAAAAAATTTTCTAACCCTCCTCAAAATTCGATGTTTTACGTTTCAAGGCATATAGAATCCGAATATCCAATAAAACAAATGATTGTACAGTGGTTTATTATTATTTTGCTTCAATATTGATTTAAGAAGACTATCCATTTGTCATTTTAAATATTCCGAACATTTGTGAACGTTCCCACCGAAAAACAGATGGTAACTATAGGGGAAAACTCCGTAGCAACTATTGTAATTTTAATAATTTTTATTTTTCTTAATTTTCTAATTAAAAACTAAACTTATTGCCTAACGATGCAGCTGGAGAGAGTGTTTGACGACCATTCCAATGAGTACAGAACGATTTTTATAGCTCCAAGAACTCACGAGTTATACCCTCATGTCAAATTTCTAAAAATCTCCCAAATTCGGCACAAAAGCTGCGATAACTCGAGAACCAATGAAGCTATCGACCCGGCGATGGTCTCATTCGATTCAGCGTCCAAAAATCTATATAATTAGATACCACGTACACATTTTTCTGAAAAACCTTGGAAAATATGAATTTTCTCCCCCTCAAAACCCCCCAAAAATACCCTTTAAATTGAGCTAGCAAGTTGGTTCAAGAATTGGGCCGTCGTAGGACCGAGATTGATTTTTGGTGAAAATTTCAAAAATTTAGCTCTTATGGTTTGGCCGGAAAACTGCTAACGGCGTACGGCGGACATACAGAATTTTTTTTATTGGATATTCGGATTCTACATGCCTTGAAACGTAAAACATCAAATTTTGAGGTGGGGTTATAAAATTTTTTTCTTGGGCGATTACAATGGTTTATTATTGAATAATAAACCAAAAAAATCTGTCCGTCCGCCGTACGCCGTCCGCCGTTAGCAGTTTCCTGGCTAAACTGTAAGAGCTAAAAATTTGAAATTTTCACCAAAAATCAATCTCAGTCCTACGACGGCCCAGTTCTTGAACCAACTTGCTAGCTCAATTTTAAGGGTATTTTTGGGGGGTTTTGAGGGGGAGAAAATTAATATTTTCCAAGGTTTTCAGAAAAATGTGTACGTGGTATCAAATTATATAGATTTTTGGACGCTGAATCGAATGAGACCATCGCCGAGTCGATAGCTCTATTGGTTCTCGAGTTATCGCAGCTTTTGTGCAGAATTTGGGAGATTTTCAGAAATTTGACTTGAGGGTATAATTCGAGAGTTCTTGGAGCTATAAAAATCGTTCTATACTCATTGGAATGGTCGTCAAACACTCTCTCCAGCTGTATCGTTTGGCAATAAGTTTAGCTTTTAATAAGGAAATTAAGAAAAATAAAAATGATTAAAATTACAATAGTTGCTACGGAGTTTTCCCCTATAGTTACCATCCGTTTTTCGGTGGGAACGTCCACAAATGTTCGGAATATTTAAAATGACAAATGGATAGTCTTCTTAAATCAATATTGAAGCGAAATAATAATAAACCACTGTCATTTGCAGCGTTTTTCGCTACTGTGAGGTGTGAGCTTGTGCATGATTGGTTCAAAGCACCATTCCATATCCTTATCTCCATCTCCTTCCATATCCTTCTCTAACTGGATTCTTCGACTCCTTTTAACAAGGCAGCCTGAGACGGTTAAAGTAGACACGCCCTGAGGAGAAGGGAGGGATAACAGAATCTCGGTGATGATAGGGAGGACCTTGACCGTCTCGTAATCTGGTTCGGGGTCTCCCATCACGACAACTATTTCCAACCGGTAATGAGTAGAGGCATCGATGTCGATGCGGATGGGATCTGGCACCAGTTCAGCGGATTGTTCCTGGCTCGGCGTTACCATAGTCCACCGAATGCTTAAGCCTGGTATCCGCTTGAAACGAATGCGAATAGACTACTAAGATACTTCTAACTCAACATGCTGAACTCATTGAGTACCCATTTGATAGGGCGAATCTGTTCCACCTCGGAGTCGTTGGACTAGTTATTCCAATGTTAAACAGATTTTAGGGTCTTATCGCTTATGGCGATGGACAAAGTTGCTGCGATTATTATGAGAACAATTTTGAAGAAAGTGGAATTTTATTGAAAACCCATCTGTTCATAATTTGTACGCCAGGGGGTAATGTATTCGCGAAATGGAACATTTTTCATCTCCAGAATTAAAATTTTGACCCGTGTTTTTCGTTACGAAACTTTTGACTAAATCTATTGGTCGGCGTGTTGCACTTTTGGTTCATTGTTCTATAATAAACCATTGTAGTCGCCAAAGAAAAACAATTTTCTTACCCCCGCAAATTTTGATGTTTTACGTTTTAAGGCATGTACAATCCCAATATCCAATTGAAAAAAAATCCGTCCGCCGTACGTTTTCAAAACCTTCTTGAAGATACTATAAATTCTAAATTCTTGACATTTTCACCAGAAATCAATCTTGACCCGATAATGACACAATTCTTTAACCAGCTCGCTACCTTATTTTTAAGGGTTTTTTTTGAGTTTTGAGGGGGAAAAATTCGTTTTCCAACGTTTTGCGAGAACGGTGTATTTGTTATCAATTTCTAATTTTGGACGCGGAATGAAATGAGACCATTGCGAATAGATAGTTTTAATGGTTCTCAAGTCATTGCGGCTTTCGTGTTGAATTTGAGCCTTTTTTCAGAAATTCGGCATGAAGGTATAACTCGAGGAATTCTGGAGCTATAAAAATCGTTCTGTACTCATTGGAATGGTCGCCAAACATTATCTTCAGCTGTGCCGTGATAATTTAGCTTTTAATTTGAAAATTAAGAAAAATAAAAACTATTGAAATTACCCTAGTTGCTACGGAGTTTCCCCTTATAGTTACCGATCCGTTGTTTGTTGGGAACGTTCACAAAAATGTTCGGAATAATTACTATCGCAAATGGATGGTCTTCTCACATGATTATTGAAGCAAAGGAATAATAAATCGTTGTCTGGCTTTCGCCATTACGCTTAGCTTCGTTTTCTCGATTTCGCTTTGATTATCCATGCTGTTTTCGGGGGTTATGCGAGCTTTGCCAAATGGCTCGGATTCGCTCAAAATCGAAGAGTAGTAGGGAAACAATCCTCTAATTAGCTCCCATGAATCTCATTATGTTTGAATTAACGGTGTTCAGAGCATTAAAAAATGTCTGTATGTTATGAGCGAGGAAGCAGTAGTCCAATGGAATGGAATGGGTAGAAGGAGGGAGATTTTCAAATAATTAATGACCTCCACTCTTCCAATTTCTTGTATCTTGGTCGAATGTAGCTGAGCGTTAAACCAAGGAATTCATGCTCGTCGCTAAATTTATTTCATTTCGTTTAACCAGTTCAAACACTGAATACAGCCAAGGTAAATAGGGCGAATAGGAATTTAATAAACGTAATATTTCCGCAGCTAATTTTTGTTGAATGAACTCGACGCTTTCAGTCAGTGATGGAAAAGCAGTAAAAAAGTGTGAAGATCGATGCACTACCGTCAAAACTTATTTTAGAACTGGATTCAAGGTCTTGGACAGATTCCAGAAGCGCCGCTTCAGTTGATTGTTCCCTCCCCAACGTCCCTCATTTGAAATCGTATGCTCTATGAATATGCCGAATTCTTTCATCTCGAATCAGAGAACGCTAGAAAAAAAATGCCAATGTCCCATTCCACAGACGCATTTGCGAGCGTCTTCATCTCAAAATGAAGAAACAGGTCTCCAACACTCGGAAACTGATGCGCAGTTGGTATACTTATTATGTGCATATTGTGTATTTCTCTCATACATATATTGGGTATTTTTAAGGTGGCCAAAAATTAAGGAGTAAATTCAACAACTGATTCGCAATATGTTTGTCCCACGACATTTCATCTCTATGTTAACGCAGTAAATGTAAATATTGCAATATTCTCTTCAATTTTGAATTTGGAACGGAGGGGAAAACCGAAAAATTGCATACCAACACGACAGTCGGTAAAACTTTTTGACAAACTGCTGAAGGTTTATTGAAGTGGTTCATTATGAAAAGCCAAAATTGAAAATAATCGCTACGCAACAATTGGGTCGCGTTGTTACCCCTCTCAGCTTCGACCTAGTACGAATTGCTATATCACAGAGCCCATAGAGTTATTGACTAAGTTATGAACTCATTCGATTCTGAGTTCTAAAAAGTATGAAAATATATTTCCGAGACATGCATAATATGTCGACGTAAATGAAAATTGCATTGCATTGTTTTTTTTTTTTCCAAAAACATGACCCTGAAATCAGGTAAATTGACGCATAATAGGTACTGTATCGTATTTATTCTATTTATTTATTTTTTTTTTAATATCTAATTAGAAGTTAAATTATTCGCCCAACGACACTGTGTTTCCATGAACATTCCATCAAGTGCAAACGAAATTTATCGCCTCCATGAAGTCTCGAGATATACCATTATTATTAGTTAGGATCATCCACAGTAATTCCGCCTAAAGCGGGTTTTTCAATATTTCGATTTTTACTGGCCAATTTTTTGTGAGTACCTTCTACAGGCTGGAAAAATCAATTTATTTCAATGTTTGAGGTTATTAAATGTTTAAAATGACGTGTGAATGACGCTTCATTTCCAGATCAGGGCTGGTTATACATTTTTGGGTGTCCCTGCAATAAAAACGATCTCATTTTACAAAACTTGGCTTGTATCGTTAGGCTCAGATAATTCACATCCGCATTATTAATCCAGTTTGTGAGTTTTTCTATTTGTATGCATTTTTTCAGTAACACTTGGAGTGAACTAAGGTCTTGTGGCCTTTGTTTAAGTTTCTCGATTTCAGGATTGGTTATACCTGTTACCAACTCAAACATGGAAGGGCTGTGTGATGTAGGCACGCCACTGGTTTTATTGGATATTCGGAACATCACATTATGGGGGGGTTAGAAAAAAAATTTCTCGGTTTATTGCAATGGTTCATTATTGAATTATAAGCCAAAATTGAAAATAATCGCTACGCAACAATTGGGTCGCGTTGTTACCCCTCGTCACTTCGACCTAGTACGAAATGTGATACCCTGTTGGTTCTGAACCATTAAAGAACGAGCTTGCTAGTCTTGTTGTCAGAGGCAAAGAAGCATAAGTTCGTCTATGGGCATGAAAAGAAAGCTCTTATTCACCGTTTGGATTGTAAACGAATATTTTAAATAACGATAACCAGCACACAAAACATGTCAGTATTTCAATAAGTGATAATTACTACATCACTCGAATAACGATAACACTATTAGGTTGTTAAACATTCGACAAACGAATCAAAATTCAAACACCGGGAGTTATTAATTCACCACATTTCACAATTACCTTCCAATCTCCGCTTCAAGATTATAGAACTCCTTTACATCAACTCCTCTTTTTATCTGAACGTCCCTGTACGGGAACTTTGCTTCAAGCTCTGTAAACATTGAAAAATGCTCAATGTAATTGAGTAATTGATTCGACAACAGTCGTGAACAAAAGTGTTTCATTATGAAACCCTGATGTTATTAACGTTTGATGGAGGGGGAATCCATAATTCCAGGTTTCCATAATAGGGATTCCGGGGGTAATTCCTATTTTTGAGACGGTTCTAACCGACTTCAAAGAAGGAAAAGTTCAATAGAAAGAGGTTACTATGGTTGACTAGCGAGTTTTTTCGGTCTGTTGTCTGCTGGCGTTCAGCCTTTGTAAGCCCTATCAGATTGCTTTTTTTCTATTTATTTATTTGTTTGTCTGAAAGGATAACGATCCAGGTAGGTCGCCTAATTTTTTTTCAATCGAATCCATCGCCCCAGATTCGGAAAACAGAAACTTTTGACTATGGGAGGTTACAACTTTTTGAAATACTGTTCGATTTTATTGTTTTTGACGTCACTTTGTTTATAATTCAACTGTCTACAAGGGTCTAGCACAGATTTTTGTTTGGCATTCTGATATGACGCGTGAGAATAAAGTGTAACAAAACACGAGAGACCGATGTTCACTTTTTTTAGGTTTCTCGAAAACCCTAACTAACGACTTCGAAAAAAATATGAACATTCTTGTAGTTGAAAAATCTCAACAAGAGCTTTCCAACAATGGTAAAAAATTTTTTTTTTTAATTTTTACGTGCTATAATAAGGGAGCTATTGATGTTTTATGGACGCACGTTTTTTGACATAAAGTGGAATATATCTCGAGAGCTATTATACGCTAGCCTATTTATTTTTAATGGATTCTACATTAAATTTCCTTCATTTTCTTCCACAGCACCTAATCGTTCTCATTTCGGGAACGTGACGAAAAAAAATCTCAAAGTTGAAACTTCAAAAGTATGAAAATCGAAAAAAATTCAAAAAATATTATCAATTGTTTGAATTCGATTATTTTCACTTTGAATTCGAATTCTACGTCTAATTTCCTGTAGGAATCATTAAATAATCAAATTTGAACAGTACTGTAAGTATTTGCAACGGATTTTCAAAGTTGAAAAACGTAGGAGTGGCGTAGTATTAAACCTGGAAAAACACATAGCTGTCGGCAAAATTCCGCCGTTTTGACGTCATATTCGGATTCAGCATTAAATTTCCTATAAGAATAGCTTTCAAAATCGCTTTAAAACGAAAATTTAATTTTTCACTATTACCGATGCCAGCGGAGCTCGGAATTTCGGCCGGCGAAAAACTCGATTTACGGAAAATAATTTCTCTGGCTCTGTTTAAATTTTTTTCACCAAATTTTTTGCTATGTACGTGTGTAAGGCGTTCAAATGAAGACTCCTGCATAATAAAACAATTGATTCGCATTTATTTTGACCCCGAAAATCACGGTTAAAGTCCAATTTTTGAGCTTTCAAAAACCGATTTTTTTGGACCACTTGCAGATTTTTCCGAGAAATAAAAAAAATCACAAAAATACATCTTGGTAAGACACAACTTTCCTGAAAATTTCAGATTTTTATCTGTATTGAGAGAGGAGTAAAAAATCGTTAACTGTTCGGTTGAAAAAAATCGCAGGTACCCCTTGGATTTTTCGCGAAAAATTTTTTGCAATAGATTTCGCTCAAATTCAGCATAATGATAGTTGATGATGTGTATATCAATAATATATAGTTCATTCTTCGTTTCTTTTGCACTAAATAGATGAAAATAACGTTTAAAGTTGAAAAATGTCATGTTTTCGTGTATAGTCAACTATTATTGTTGAATAACGCAAAAACGGTTGAAAAATGGATAGGTACATTACATTAGGAAAATGTGGACAGTTAAATGACCTATCTTTTGGTATATTCAAACATCTGAATTGACGACTTTTTGTTTGAGTTATCCACTCTGCAAGTTACAAATCTTGGAAAACTTAAAGTTGTTACATCTAATTTTGCTCCTACTTTGTTCCAGTTGAAAAACCCAATACTTTATGATACAAAGTACATTCAAACACCTCCACCAGCATACCAAATTATAGCAACTACTACTACCAACTATAAAAAGTACTATAGATTCCCACTCTCCATACACAAATAATCAACTACTAAACCCATACCTATACCCATACTATATACTATATATAGCAGTGAAAAGGACAACAACTCCACAAAATGATATGTAAGAGAATTTATTCTCGAGTTCTTTCTCGAAAATTATAGCTCGTCTCGAAAAGTACTAATACTTGTTGTCGAATTGGCTTTTGTTGGCTTCCGTTAATTTGGCAGTTGGAGCGAAAACGTTATATCTTTATGACATCTTTATCGATTACACCCGTGTGAATTCATCAGATTTTGAGTTATAGATCATTTGACGTATAATCTAATGATCTTTACAACGGCAAATTTTTTAAGCTTTCGTTACGATACGCCGCATAGGAAAAATGTGAAGAAAGTGCGAAATATATCAAGGTTTTTTACTCCAAACCCGCACCTCCTGCGACTCACCTAAACTACATGTATCAATCAGTATATGTATTCCAGCCCCCCAGGTCGGTCCCTTTTTGAACGATTTTCACTTGACTATAGCGCAACATACAAAAATTGCCAACTTGAGCAATGGAGAAATCGAAGTACTAAAGAATCAAACGCACACAAAGGGTAGCAGGAATAAGACACGCTTTTTTTTCCCCCAAAGTTAACTTTATTGTACAAAAATTAGTACATTACAGTTTTACATATTTTAATTGATTTACTGCGCCGTGAGCGCGTGGCACGTGAGGTAGGTTGCTACGCAGCCGTAGTCCTACTAGTTAAACAAAACTCTCTGTCTTAGTTTTTTTTTTCTTTTCTGTTAAATTTATAAAGGACTATAAGTACAATTTAAGGTAATTGCAACACTTAAGGCTTACGCGGACAAACCTTGGCACACACTCAATTTTCATTGTTTTGATAGGTAAAGAGGGTCGAGGTGGTTGGGCGCCTCAGTGCCGCCACATCGATGTCAATGCATCATCTCAATGGCAAGGTAACTTATTTTTAATAGTCGTATATTAGCATTCCGATTCTTTCTGTCATTCCGAATGTCTTGTGACGAGATCAAAAGCGATACTAAATATATTGAGCTTGCCTACTTTAACGTGGAGCGTGTAGTCTCTTAGTGACAAATTTTGCGCTGCGTGAAGCGTGGAGTCTCTTAGTTTTAGTACGGTAATTTAGTTTTCTCTATAATGCTCACCGAGGGTGTTGGACAGCTCAACAAAAGTTTATCGCCGCAACGGTAAACGGAGATAGGTATCGCTTTGTTGTGACGAAAAATTAAATGTACTCAGTAACGAATGAATTCTTTTCTGAGAATGGCGATGTGAGTGATGCGCCATATCTGAGTGATGCCGGTGGGTACTGCCGAGCAGTAACAAACAGTTCAACCTAGGTAACAATATTGTTGTTGTTTTTAAATGTTTTTTTTTTTATTCTTAATTTTATTTAATTAGTTTATTATTATTTTAATTGTTATTATTTAATTTTATTATTAATTTATTAGGTAATAATTTTATTTTATTTTTAATTCTTATTTAATTTTATTATTAATTTTATTTTTTTTTTATATTTTTTTTTTATAGAAGGCAGACTGGGCGTTCAATGAATGGAGCCAGACTTCGGACTGTGCGGGGAGGAGGATGAAACGGCCTCTCATCTCATCCTCGACTGCCCAGCACTGGAGCACGCACGCTTCAGGGTTTTTGGGACTTATACGAACCAAAAACCCTTGGAATAAAAATTAAATAAATATCTTCAATTACACGCATATCTTCATTTTTTAAAAATAACTTTTCTCCGAAGATAGTGCGCCGAATTGATCTCCCATTGACGTACAAGGTTAGACTGCTGGATGAATACTCCAACAAGTAAGGTTGAAGGCGATAATTAACTACTCCTTTTTCAGCCAAAATGTTACATGTTTTCAATGGTGACATTTCGGCCAAAACAAATGTCAATAATACAACAAAATCAATAGAAATGTATACAAAACCACCTTCGTTTCAAAAACATTGGAAAATACAAACTCCTCCTACCCTTGAAACCCATCAAATATACCCTTAATATTGAAAAAGCGATTCGGCTCAAGAGTTGACCAATCGCTAGTGCAAGAATGATCTATTGTGAAAATTTCAAGTATGTTGTTAGTTTCCTCAAAAACTGGACGGTTTTCGGCGGACGAACAGAATTTCTATTGGATATTCGGATTCTACATGTCTTGAAACGTAAAGCATCACATTTTGAGAGGAAGGAGAGTTAGACATTTTTTTGGTAGCATACTATATTGATGAATAATTGACGAAAAAAATTCTTTTCATTCGCCGTTAGTACTTTTTTAAGGAAACTATCAGAGCTACATCCACAACATTTTCACCAAAAACTTTTTCTCGAAATCGAACCTCATTGCTAAGCAGCTAGATTGCTTGGGGTCAAGGTGGCTAAGCAATTTCGTTCTTCGGCAATCACCGTTGCAAAAGCAAAGGCAATGTGAAATAATAAAGCTATGCACATTCATTTGCTTTTCAGCTTACGTTCATTCGAATTGAAATTGATCTCTATCATCGCATGTTTGATAGGTAGGCTTAGAAGGTAGGATAGAAAAAGATCGTGGTGCTTTATTTGTTCTTGAGCCAAGGGGAAGTACACCAATACGTTGCAAAATCAGCGAATAAAATTCCCCAGTCTCCCCAGTCAAAAAAAAAAAAAAAAAAAAAAAAAAAAAAAAAAAAAAAAAAAAAAAAAAAAAAAAATTGAGGTGAATATCTGGAGAACTGAATTTCAGATTTTCATCCATTTTCATCTACTGAAATTCGGATTCTACACCATCAAATTTAGTGATGAGTAATTTTTTCTAGGGCGATTACAATAATACGCCACGTGCGGTCGAACGTAAGGTATAGTAAAAAACACTCGTCGCACACACACATACACACGCAACACACATTAGTTACTTGTCATAGAACAATGGTGTTTTGTTGGGACGCTCCCCAATCGTATCTGTAGTCGAGTTACTCAAAAATATTGGTTTTGATGGTTCAGGTATATAGGCGCGTGTGGCCGAGAGAAGTTGTAGTGGTTATCGATTGACATGGTTAAGGAATGCGAGGAATTCTTGGCAATAATCAGTCACGATCATAGACTGTAAAAGGCGCTTACCTCCGATTGGCTCATTTTCGTCAACTTTGATCATGGTGGTCAGCAGAAGTTTTGGATCACGTGGAATCGATACCGAAAAAGGTGAACAAACACGAAGGGCAGGGGATCAAAATTGTTTTCTAATAAGCGCAACTACGTGAATCGGATTAATGGTAATTGCAACGTTGAGTAAACGCGAGCTGTGTAAAAAAGGTTGGCGCGTATGGCGTGATGGCTCAAGACTGTGTTTTGTGTATTTACTCGTCCTAGCCTAGCCCAGAGATATCCGTCCATCCGTTTGGAGGAGGCTGTTGGGGCGTCAGCTTTGCGACTATCTACCATACACCAGCCACAGTTTGTAGCCGAATTTAGAATTGGCTCGAATACGCGATGAGCAAGCAGTGGCTGGATGGAGCAATGGAAGGGGATGAAATAGGGTTGACTTCCATTGCCAGACACTCAACTCGGAAAGACGCGACGCGACGACAGTAGACCAAATTGTTAAAAAATGTTTTGTAATTGAAAATGGGTACATCACAATAACGACATCGATATCAATTAATTAGGAAAAAACCCGCAAACAATAGATCTTTTTCTTTTTTATTCATAATGGTCTTTGTTTTAATGTATTATGATTTTAGGAGAAAATTATCTGATATCTATGTATATATAAAATCATAGATAAATATACAAACTGACTCCTTAGCTAAAGTAAATCCAAATTTTAATTATTTTTTATTTTTCTGCAAAAACTAAACTATCGTACGGCCGAATTGAGCTGATCCATTAGTGCTCGAGGCGGACGAGCATTCTAATAAGTACAGAACGAATAAATCGGCTCATGTCATAATGCCGAACTACGGCGAGACAGTTCAACGCCTTGAAGATGTCCGAAGAGCCGAAAGTACTCGTCCAGTTCTGAAAAGCTCAGGGAATGAGCCGATCTTTCATCTTGCATGAAAATATACAAATTTTCGAGCGCCAACTTCCAACACTTTCCAGCGGATAACAGCCAGCAGACTAGGCTTAATTGTCTCAATAAATAAAGTAGCTTAAATGGACGAAATTTCATTTGTCCGATTTTAGTTTTATCTTTGCATGAAATCATATAGATTTTCGAGCTCCGTCTTCCAGCACTTTCCAGCGGATTACAGCCGGCAGACTTGGTTTTTCGTCACTTACAAGCATTGTAGAAGCAATTTACCGGATTTCTGTTATCCAGAAGAAGTTGCGATTTCGGTCAATTTTCGCAACTTTGGACTAGCACCATTTCATATTCCAGCTGCTTTGAGCTGGCAGACTGGCATTAGTTTGTTCAGGAAAGTTAGCCCTTTTAATTTCTATATCTAACAATTATGCACCTTTTGTGACAATTTTTTCGAGCTCGCTCCAGGACTAATTCGATACGTTATCATCGCTTTGCCGTTTTATCGAGGACTGAAGGGCCAACCCCTGTATTTAAGTAACTACTATAATCAAGTAGGTAATGAACGGTTTTTCATGGTTTTGTATCATAAAATATTAGTTTTTCAACTTGTACAAAGTTTTAAATAAATTACTATTCCGAATTTCAAAATTTTCCAAGGTTTTTAACTTTAACCTTGGATAACTTGAGCAAAACGTCGATTCTGATGTTTGGATATACCAAGAGATAGGTAATTTAACTGTCCACATATTGTCCATGTTGACATTACGTGGACAATATGTGGACAGTTAAATTAAGTTACTTCTTATTGTGTCTGCTGGACGATGACTGATCAGAATAAACTGCCATACTTCTTAGCCTTGTCGTCGCATTACTTGATGTCCAGGGGTTGTGAGGTGGAGAAAAACCAGGCGACTCATTGTCCGATTCTTTATTGGCTGGCTGAGCACTTTCGCCCATTCAGGCATCTTCAGGGCGACGTGGAGTGACTGTGGACCATATGGCTCCACGTTGCCCTGAAGATGCCCAAAGGTGATCGGCCAGCCAATAAAGAATCGGACAATGAGTCGCATGTTTTTCACCTCCTCACAACCCCCCGTGTAAACTGCCATAGTTAGACTGATTTGACGCATTCACCAACACCTAATGTTCAATCATGAACCTGTACATTAGAAATGGGGAACAGAAACTCTTTCAAAAAAGGTAATTAATAAAAATTTATTATGTCTTCTATTAAATTCGAGTGAATTCTTCAACAGATCAAGAAAACAAAACTTTCACAGAATACTGTTTAATAATTATTTTTGCGTGTTTTTTTTTTAATTCTGTTTACCTTAAATATGCCTTAGGTTTTCCTTCCGAAAAATGACAGTGACACTAGCTCATGACAACATCACAGAAATATGTCAGCAACAAAAACTGGTAAAATATATATACTTATCCGTAGATAAGAAACCGATGATGCCGTATACATTATTAACATTCTTCAAACAAACGTCATCGAATGAAAATGTCAATGAAGTATCATTTCGATGGACTGAGTATGTCAAGGGACGGCATGTTTACTTTTCATTTGGTTTTCGTTCAAGTAGGACGGGTTTTGAAATTACGAAAATTTCCCTTTGCAGAACTGGAGAACATTGAACCACTGGACATTAAACTTGAACCACACATAAGAGAGGCCCAATTAACCGCTGAATAAATTTTTTCAAGTGTACTCAGAGATTTCATTACAAATTACAGTCCTTGGAATTTATTAATCTTTTTAATCAAAGAAACTGATCACAGATGCAAAAATTTGCTGCAGTCAAAGAGAACAGTTGAAATTAACCAAAAATATGAAATAAAAGCAAGGAATGAGACCAGTTGGGAACTAGATCAGAATTTCCGTGAGAATTTATTCTATTTATCACCAACTTTCAATTTCTAACCAGTAAATGTTAGCGGGAATTTTTCATTTGTGGTCGGCCTTCAGTGCTTTTTGCGAAAAAATGTATTATCATTTGATGCGGCACATAGTTGTATCTAAGCGAAAATTCTTACAAAGCTTGATGTAGAAACCAACGTAAAATTTCACAACAGCAAAAGTACTATTCAACTCCAGCACTTTTAGTGGGAAAGAAAATTTGCTTTGGTGAAGGCTCCGACCAGAAACATAAGGAAGACGATTGACGCTGAGCTGAATAGCATATACGACTCAAACAACACATAGTTATGAATTAAAGTAAGAATTAGTTGAGAAGCATTAACGAATATATACACGGATGACATGAATTATGTCTACGCTCACTGAAGGAACATTCGTAGTCAAACAAACAAATACATACACAACACTGATTGCACATTCTAATTCACTGAAATAGAGGAAGAAAGAGAACCGACAAGACAAAGACGGTTAGGAATATGCTAATTCGTACTTCCAAGCCAACTCAAGATCGGTATCAATAGTAATCAACTAATAAATAATAATGCCGATCAACTAACAATTATACGTCAAGATATAAAAGACGCATGCTCTTTTATTCGAAAAAATACAAAATGGTTCACTCACAACGTACTTTAGCAATTAGTTTTTACCACGAACTTTCCGAACACCGCTAACCCATAATCTCAGTAAGCAACATTTTATGCTATGCATTCTGAGAGCATAAGAACAGAGTTGGTAATCCAATGTTATAAATGTTAAGAACCAGTAACATCCAGGATGATGATGTTCAACAATTTCAAAATGGTTTATTCAATAACGTTACTGCCCAGATAATCCATCCCATTGCAAATTGAAGTGGACTTGTTTTAGAACTGATTACCAGACGGAATCGAGTGAGATATGTAGTGAAACATTTTGCATAGAAAGATAGATCGTGAATTACAGAGGAATGGTACTCTATGTTTATTATAGCATAATATTGATCAATGAAGGCTGAAGTTACTGGTATCATCTTGTAAATAGAAGCAGCCAAAATATAGAAAAATATTACATGCATTGTGATTGAATTTGGTTTAGTAAAAGTTTCTTAGTTTACTTGAATTTATTGATGTTGGGTTGTGTGAAGTGATCCATAAAAAATATTTTAAGCATATTATCTGTACCAATTTTACAGCAGCAATGAGACTGTGAACCGTCCACCAACCTCGTCCCCTTCATTTTACAATAGAGCAAACGTTTTCAGTTTTTCAGGCCTCTTTAGGGATCATCTCAAACACACTTGAAACAGCTCCCTGGGCAAGCTAACTTTCATGTAGTTCTTTCAGTTCATATAAATGAAATGTATATTTCTTATCTCAATTCCTGTTTGTTCGCTCTAGTAACTGATTATCAGCTGACCAGAAACTCAAGAATTAAAAACACACTGCTTCATTCAAGAACACAGTTAAGCCCTTTGAATCAAACAAGCTTTAATACAACGCAAAACTATTATGTGCAACAGGTTTCACATTTATCAATCCCAGATAATATTGTTACTATACAAAGAAATTACTGGATGCTCCCAGAAGAGGACAATAGTCATGATGACAATAAACGATGATGAGATAGTGTCACTAGTATCCTTTCAATATTAAACCTTCAGATCAGTAACAGTAATCAACGATCCATGGCTATAGGCTTCATGGGTTTTCGTTGGCAACACAAGGACGGACATGAAAATGATCTGACTAGTAGAGTCGGTTCAGAACTTCCACTTTTACATCAAATAATTGAAACAACATTGGAGATAGGAGTGAACATGTTAGTGTGAATATTGAAGAAAAACGAAAGAATACTTAATTGGTCCATTAATAGAAATATACATCAAAGTCCAAGTATTTCTAAATTATGAAAGTGGACACATCTCATCACTCTACAAATGAATCAACGAATAACATTCTGTCACTTCAACATGATAATTTTGAAAGAAATACTTACCATTAAGTCTATTTCAGTTTACCATTTAACCAGGATTGCACTCAATAATATATTGAGTACATCCCAAAAAATGCAATATGATTATGTACAATGCTAACACATGTACATTATTTACAATGCATCACTTCTCAGCAGAAGTAAGAGATCAAGATTTAACTTGAAATGTTTCACTATTTACAACAAATTTACAACCATGTTAGAAACAAAAATCACTCATTGATAAACGGTGTTCTGTCAACAAAATCTAAGCACAAAATTGACTCCATGAACTTCATACCATCACTGTTCGATCGGACAATAGAGTTAAGTACAGAAATAATAGCGAGTGTCCACATATCAAAAAAAAAAATTATTCCTAAAACAATAAACAGTGAGTAATGAAGTCCACAGTGCCATAGCCAATAATATCCCCTCTTCATACAAATGACATTTCCCCTTTATTCAGTTTATCAACATCATTCAGGATTTTCTGCCACTTGAACCTCCTTTCTAGCAATTAATGTATGTCATTTAATTTGCTTATTTTTTATCTATTTCAACAATATCCACAGGTTAGGGGAAAAATAAATAGTAGTCGGAACCTAATTCCATAGAATACTGCAAAATATTGCACTAGGAATCCACCACAATAGACGTTAAAAAACGTTTAAAAATCAATAACATGTATGCAATAATTAATAATATTAGGGATACATACAGTTGTTAACAATTGCATAAAACTTTCCTAACAAGAATCAATGGAGTTGTTACACTTAGCTAAGAGACCAGCAAATAAAGAATTGAAGAATGAATCGCCTGGTTTTTCTCCCCCTCACACCCCCTGGGCAATAATGTTTTCTCTAAACCACTGCGTTGTTTGTGTTCTGGCTTGTCTCTGTATGAACAAAAGACTGTTGTGATATTTAAACCACTGCGTTGTAATGCAAGGCTTATGTCACACATAGATAAGATATCTAGCCCTAAGCGTTAGGTCCAGACACTAGAGAATTAATGTAATGCCCAAATGAATAAAGGCTTGTTTGTTTCCCTACTGTTCAGCTCTTTCTTACTGTATTTGTATTATTTGAATAACAGTTCTAAATATCATCAAAGTAATAAATGCTCGGTATGTTGCAGGAAGCAACACAGAGCCCAAAGCATTCACCCTTATAATGGTACGATCAAATTTGGGTTTAGTCCTAATATACGAGAGTTCTGGCCATTACACCTAGGGGGAAAAATTAAGATATTGTAATGATAAAAAGTGGTGTGAGAGTGTTATAGGGCAAAAGTTGCTGCAAATAGATTGAGAAATCGCAGACTCTTCGAGGGAAGCAATCTTATCGATGTACACACTGTAAAATCTTAACTTTTCTTACACCAACACTTGTACAATCAGCTCTTAATCATGAATTCATAGTTTGTGTTGTAGTTACATTTTAATTGGGCTCGTTCCCAAAAACATTAAATAAATAAAATACTAAAGCACAGCATGTTCACATGCAATGAGTTGGACGTTCGAAAATGTACTAGCACTTACGTTTTGATTTCTCATATACCCAACAGTAGTTAAAATGGATAAAAATGGGAGAAAAACATTTCCTCCAACTTCTAAAAATGAGATCTACCCGAGGTGAAACGTGGTTTCATGCCACCTCTTGTGGCATTGTTTGATGTGGGCCGTCGAGCGTTTCTCATTTCTCTATCAACTTCATATTCTTCTAGTTTCTGGTTCAGCATCAGTTTCTGTTGAACAGCTAGTCTCAACAACTGGTTCAAGGTTTTCTTCTCCTCTTCTGCAGCATTCAACAGGCGCTGCAATTCATCTACTTGCGTAACATACTCTTCACAGCGAGCAGCAAACATAGCTCTCAGGCCTAGAAAAAAACAATACGAATTATGGACTGTTTTAGCACCAATGTGAATGCCGCAACCCAAATCAACAACAATATCCTGAAACTGAACAAATGTTCAATATCCTAACCATTATAAAACACTATAATTCTATTGCAACCAATTCCTGGAGCATCAATAATGGTAAAATAAAAAAGTTTTCCATTTGAATCAAGTGGATTGTCTCATAACAGCTTATCGATAAATATACCTAGCTTATAAAAGAAAAGATTAATTAAAAAATAGCAAAATGGTTTATTTAGTATTGATGATTTTGTTAATGGGACATTTCAAGTTCATGATACAAAAATGATATCTTACTAGAAAATGTTGCCTGTTCTTCTTTCAGGTTCCGGAGTTCGTTCCTCAATTTCATCATTGTTTCAGAGACAACCGCTTTTTCATTGTCGTACTTAGATTTCAGGTTGCTCAACGCAAACTCGGCAGTGTTTTTATTTGATTTCAGGACAGTTCTCAACGTGGCTATTTGTTCACGTTTGGTGCTCAACAACGATTTGAGCTTAATAACTTGCTCTAGTAACTCGCTCACTTCCTCAGGTCCAAGGCTTGACATGAATACTGAAGAAAAAGTAAATACAACTTGATTACATACCAAAAGTGGATACTATTTTCTATCTTATATAAGTTTGAACAAGTTGATGAGTACAAAACACAAAGCATTGCCGACCTAAACATTGAATGAAGTCCAAGTGAATAATGAATTTCTGATTAGTAAATTAATGTGAACGTTTCTGATCACAACATATTGATAGGTATGAACAGAGCCTTTGCAAATACTTACACTTGTAACTATTGTGGATCCTACAAAATCGTTTTGTTACATGAAAATTACTCAAGTCAAGTCAGATCGATCTCCAGCTGAACGTTTCCAAACAACTTATTTTAGTTAGGACTTTATTTCACTTCAGTTGACAAAGGACTTTTGTTAGTTTTTGACAGAGCTAGGCTTTTGATTGTTTTGGATTAGTTTTTGATTTGATTGTTTTTGACCCACAGACAGTTATCTAAAAAGTGTTTCCGATGAAGAGACAATAAAAAATTTGCATGAATTAATCATTGTTCTGAATTTGAATTTCAGGAGGATCAAAATGCACTCTTCAAACGTGAGAATAAAACGAACTTACAATCTGAGTTGCCAGCCCCTGCTTTAGCACGCTCAATTGTGTGATTTACTGCTGTTTTCAAATATTTCACTTGATCTAGGATGGTCTCCACGTTTCGAGTCACTGCAGCAGCATCAGGCAGAGCTTCTGAATTCTTTTCGTTTTTTTCAACCAAAACATCCGACCCTATAGTGCGAGAGGAAAAACACATTCAAATTGAAGCAGCTTAATTCAACAAGATGAAAAATTGAACATTATTGGTTGGTTCAAATACATAGGATATTTCATGTAAGAATTTTAAGATGAGAAATTAAGTCTTTAGTTATACTAAACTAAACTTTTTTGTGGCCTAATAAAGGGTAAGATGTTTCAACCAAAAAGGATAAAAATTAACTGGACATGCCTGTAGTGTAGGATGTCAATTTTTATAATAATGTTTCCAATAAATACAACTTTTGAATTTGAATTTTCATCATTAACTAGATTGTATTAAATTCAGATCTAGAGATTCAACAGCATGGAACCTTTCAAAAACCTAGTTGTTTTTTAACGCACAAGAGAAAATATCATCTTCCATGTAGTTGCTATACGCATTTATTACCAGAAATCAATTTGATAAAAACTACAGTGACTTTTATAGAGATTGCTTATGACCATAAGACATGAAATTTAACCTGTATTCATGTGTTTCTCATGATCGAGGAGGACCCTTGTAGGTATTTCACCGTTAACAGTGCAAACGTGGTGGTAAAGTTGAGCCAACTCATCAGACACATTTGCTAAGTCGTTGTGAGCTTGCTCTAAACAGTTGTTGGCAGCTGTGGTTAGGGCAATCCTCTGTTTGATTTCCTCTTGTAGTTCAAGGACTTTCTGTTCATTTGATATAAGCTGAAGACAAAAGCAAGAGTAGGGTATAGAACATACAACCAGAGCGATCTAACCAATGCATAAAATATTCAATACTTCAACTGCCAAATCGGTAATAATGATTTATTTATTTGCGGAACTGTAATTACTTTATTCTTGTATGAGGTCAATTCCAGCCTTAATTGAGCAGTAACATCAGAACCGTTCAGATTATTATCGATTTGCTCGATATCTTGATGGCAGAGGTCAATCATGTCGACAGCTTGTTTGTGCCAATTTTTCAGTTGACTAATGGTACCTTCCTCCTAGAGAAGAAAATGAGGATTCTTAATAGTCAGGGTAACACAATATTAATTACCGCAACAGGATATTCATAGCTCACAGTCTCCTACAGCCACATTCCCAAATTGATCTGGCTTTCAAAAATGGATATATTAAAAATGATTTCATTATTGATACGCGAGATTGAGCAAAACTTGGAACACCTTGAGGAAGCGCCACATGTTCATGTGCCTAGGGTCATGCCGTGCAATATTGAGTGATCATAAGAAAGTACTTTCATTAAACTGCTGCCTTTCATGATGGTGAGCAGACTGTGAACTTTGTTTGATACAAAATTGTTAAATCCAGGGTTTCTTCACAATAAAATGTTTTTTGTAACAAAATCTAAATTATTATAGTGGCTAGATTGTTGTTATATTGTACAACTCCAATCGATTAGGTAAATAATAAAATAGAACAGAACTGTATCAACAAAACCTCAGATTCTAGTGCAATAACATATACTAAGCTGCTGAAGCTAGGGAGACATTCAAGCTCATGGGGTAACCAGGGTTACAAGTTAAATAACTGGTGTACTGACCAAATTGAAAAATTATGCTTACAGAAGAAGGGTTGAAATTGTGTGCAAGGTAATGGAGAGAATCCATGTTGGACATCAATTTGATAATGCGTCCTTTGTGAACCTGAAGATCTGACTGATATCTCTCAGCCAACGTTTGTGCTTCTCTCAGAGTTTGAGCAAGCCCAACTTTTTCATTTTCAACCTGCAAATATAGTAAATGCTGATCAACTTTTTACAACACACCTCAGAACAGTAATTTCTCAATGAGCTTTTGAATAATACAGCTGTATAATACAACTTTTCCACACTACCAACTAAATATCCATTGACAGGATATCCATGGTTAGCATTGTAATTAGACATAAACCTGAACCTTTAGACATCTATGAAAGATTACCTGCTCCAATTGTTTCTCAAGCTTCTTAAGTTCGTTCAAATGTATCTCACTAAATAAGTCCACATGCTTAGTTTCTGGGGAGACAATCTCAGGATTCTGCATATCTGCTTCGAAACGTTTTAAAGCAGGTAAATCGTCATCATCACTTGCAAGAGCCCCTTCTTCTCCCATACCTGGAGAAAAATGAGATACAACGATTCACTAACAGTGATCACTTTTCAAGAAACACCATGAGCATATCACCAATGGTTACAGCAGAACCACACAGCACTCACTGTCAATACAACTACATCAAAATTCACAAGCGAATCTACACATAAGGTGAGAACTGTTTTGTTGTACTCACACAATTTTGTGACTGCTACCTAGATCGGTAATTATACCTGATTATGATACATTCAGTCCTCAAATATTATGAAACATGGCGGGGAAAAAACCATGGAAGTTACAAGCCTTTTCAGAAATCCGAACGAGAAGTTGAGCTAGGCCCTCATAGGCAGATCAATTATGAACAAAATGCCGTCACAAAGAATGAGAAGCAATTTTTAAATACGTTATGACCATCAATCAAAAATCAGGTTTTCAGGATATACAGAGAAAAAACCCCAAGTTAACTCGAGTAACCTCCTCCTTTTGAAGTCAGTTAAAAAAGAGAACTAATCATCACAACTGCTAATGCACATAGTGGCAGTATGCACTGTTGTGATGGTCAAACTAAATGGAAAGACTAGGCACCTAGTTCATTTAGACACGGTTGCAGAAGCAACTGTGATGAGGATTAGATAGACACAACATCTTGGTAATAATGGCCTTGGCTGACACTAATTTTCGGTATTAACTTCTTTCAAAACAAGTAATTTAGGAAATCACATAGTTCAATTAGCAATATAGCACAAGTATGACGTGATTAGTATAGAATGATTGTGACAGCTTTATTGTCATTATTGAGGGCTTTATTACCTATATTGTTAAGGGTTAAGTCATCATGGACAAAAAATCAGCAAATACTCATAAAGCATTGACAAAACATAGAGCCATTGGAACTCATCAGGAGGACCTGAACACTGATTAGGGACACAATTAAATTTTAGCACTAGAGAAGAAGATTGCAACACTTGCTGTCAACTGAATAGAACGCTGACCTCTGGGCTGACCTAATATTTGGCACAGATTAATTTAATAACAAGGATCTATTGTTCTTTTTTTGGCTTTCTTGTTTTTGTATACGCAAGCAGTATCTCTTTGCAGCTTAATAGTTCACCGGAGAGATCTCAGGTAACCAGAAACCCTGGACCACCAATAACTAAAATACCTCACTACTGATTACCTTTTAGGGCTAAAAAGACAAAAAACATAAATTATCGATAAGGCTTGAGAAGAAGCAAACTTGGAAAAGCAAACCCAGAAGGAGAACTTAGACTGAATCACATGACAGCCAGTTTTCCAAGAGGTAAAATCCTTGACATATAAAGGTTTGAAGTTCCAAGCTACCAATCATTGAGCAGTACAAAGCCACTGGGCAAAACTAGTAAAAGCCCAATTTAATATGGTTGTCAGAACAAACTCTCTCAGCTGTATTCCAAACAAAAACTGAGGTATTTTAGTAAACTGCAACCTCGATAGGTTAGGAGAAACACGTAAATAACGGTAACCTATCAGGTTGTATTACAGAACTACACAAATGCTTCATGCTAATTGGTTGGTGAGGGCCAACAACCATCAACTGGGAGAGGCTAGGATGAAGGGGGCAAAGTTGAAGCAGAGGAAAATGGGTAGGATAAAATTATGACTGTATGAGTGGAAGGTATTCACCTTCCAGAACAGGTCAACATAACTATGGTAAAAAAGAAAAATATTCAAATCATGGTAATATTCATAAAAAGAAAAAGAAGCTATTTTGAAAGTAGATAAGCTTCATGAAGGTGAATCATCCTTCAATAAAAATTAAGTACTTGGGTTTTGGTAAGGATTATTAGGAATAGAAAAATCTGTAATATTATAACAATTTGCTCTACCTAAACAAGTTGTGTATAATGTTAGAAATCAGCCTGTCTCATTAACAAGGTCACTGTCACTCCATAAAGTATATCTGGAAAGCATATACATGATACCATATTTTTAATAAAAATTAGAAAACTTTAAGTAGTTAGTTCGACCGAAGGGAAGTACACTTTCAATCAACAGTAACACCCAACTTTATTTACCTCGTATGCTGAAAGCCAGATTACTGAGGTTGAACATAGATTCACTGTTGATGCGATGGTCGAGTTCCTTCTTCATGGCATACTTGGCCTCCCGCTCTGCCTAAGGATGTAAAGAAATTTACACTGATCATTATAATGAAGAAATACTCAAGAGGCAACTAGGAAACTTGAAAAAAAAATTAATAAAATAGGTTGATTTAATGCGTAGGTAGTTGGAATAATGTAACGCATTACCTGTAAAGATTCCAAAGCCTCTTCCATTTGTTTCTCAGCTATACGTTTTAGTTTTGTTAACTCATCAACTTGTTGTTGATACAGTTCAAGTTCCTCCCGTAGCCTGGTGATTTCATGTTTGGCACCTTCAAATTCCACCTGAAGTATTGATAAAACAAGTATTAATAATTTTCAAGAAAAATGAAGATGATTTCAACAGCAAGGAAAGTGACAATAACACTAAACTTTCTTTTCATATTTCAAACTTAGACAAGGAGGATTGAAGAAAATCTTGAAACGATATTTTTTTGTGAATAATTGAGGTTAAAAATTACATCATTTAACACATTCACTGCAGATCACCGATTGGTATATCTCCTGGCAACCAACATTGAATACCAGTTAACTTTGGACCCAACCATCTCCAAACACTTGTATACAATTGTTTGGATATGTTTACAATTCAGAGGCACTCAAACCTTCCTGAAGATTAAAACAGAGCCAACGAACAGTACATGACACTCATAAAGCCGATAGCTTAGAATATAAGGTAGTTTGGATCTAGGTTGGACTTATCGCTGGTGAGTTGCACCTGCACTGAATGTGTTTAAGGGTGTTCATGTTCTACTCATTAGAATAATCAGTACTCATAAACAAGCGTGACAAGTTATTAGCTAGATTAGCAAGTCTAATAACAAACAATGTTGAGCGGTACTAGGTCAACTGAATTCTCAAGAATTGAGAGGATTCTGATTTACCTGAGATGATTTTAGCCCGGAGACTTGCTTCTGCAAGGTGATATTTTCTTCTTCAAGCTCACAGTAATCTGCAAGCAGTCTGGCCTCTCGCAATTTAAGCTCCCGCACATCAGAGCGAAGTTGTTTTCTCTCTTTTTCAGATTCACTTTTCACTTTTTGCAATTCAGAAAATTCTGACAACATTCTCTCCTTTTCTTCAACGACTCGTTCGTACTCTTGTCGAACCTGAAAGAATTAAGAAACATGGATATGACCAAAAATTATCACACAGGAAAAATTCCAAATAACCAGCTTCAAGTAGTACTTAGTTTATATATGCAGTAGAATGACAGTTAAAAGTTTTTTCCATAAAGATAAAAAAGGTAGAGAATGACAGTGATGTATCCTAATTCTACAGTCTCTCAATGAAAAGCTTTATAAATTAATACTGAAACCTCATTGTACTCACCAGTTTTAATTCATTCTCTAAATCGATAATTGTGGTAGTCAAGGAAGTTTCCATTGCAGCTGATTCACTAAGAAGGGATTCTTCTTGCTCGATGCCAGATTCCTTAGTAACTTTGTGGGTTGTTTGAAATTTAGCAAGAGCCTGAAATTCATAACAACACAAACCGTCAGACTAAACGTAGATGATTAATTTATATTGTTATTTTTACAGGCCATAAGCAGTATGATATATATGAAAGCTTGAGTTTTGAAATGTTCGCTTGAGGCTGGTAGATGAGGCTTGGTTTTATCGTGTCCCTCACCCACTGAACTTCCGCGTTGCATTTTTGCTATTTTTCCAGTGTGTTATTTCTGTTTTGGATTGTGAAAGGTCGTAAAAATCAGTAAATTTGAATGCTGAAGGCCTTGAATTGTTCGTTGCTACCGGTAAAGACGTTTGATTTTCATTGTGAAAGCCAACAAACATCGAACGTCCGCCTTGTTCGCAAACTTTGTGATGGTTTTTCAGTTTTTGCGTCTCCTGGCTAGATAATGGTCCAATTATTACGAGATTTATCTTAATTAGATATTCGAGTCAAGAACCCACCAAATTCGGTTTCGGCTGAATGAGAATTAAAGTACTTCTGTTAGACAATAATAACCAAATAAATCTCATGTGGGCACTCTAAATTAAGATTCCATTTTTACAATTTAACTCAAAACCTTCTCACTGTTATACCCATGGCTATGGCATTTTTTAAGGCTAGGAAACCGCTCGAAATTATTTTCAATTTTTCATTTCAACAGCGGTCCATTACGGCTAAAGTGCGTCCTTGATTGTACGTCTTGATTTTAAATAGTGCATTGATAAAAAACTATTGGCTGACATGGACGTACTGTGTTAACGTATACACTCATTTGTTATAATTTCACCGCCAGAGCGGAAGCATTTCACTCTGTGTGTGACTCGTTTAATGAAGTCATTTTCTCCTGGCAGTTAATTTCTAGAGGACGTTTCTTAGCTAACCGGGAGTCGGCGAAAAAAGAAGAGTATTCTTTTGAATTAGTGACCAAAATCTTGTCTGATGTTGAACAATGGAATGCAAATTGGGAGCAATACGTGCAAGAGATGCGATTTCGAGTAAATTTTATTGCAGTTGTTCTGCATTCAAGGAATAAAAGCTTTAAATGAAATGTATGTTGGTAGCTATAGTAGCAGCTCCTGTCCCATTTTCAGTCGTTCTTAGCTCGAGAAATTCAATTCAACATAGAATGAGAACAAAATGACGTTCAGCTGACTAGGAATCACTAGAAACACTTATCCACTTAATTTGAATTTAACGAGAAGTTCAAGACCCTTATGACATGAGCGTGAATGTTCAATATAAATAATTTGTAGCACTACCAAAAACACCGTACCTCTTGGGTAATGTCCAGTTCGTTTCTGGCATTTTCGTACAGTCCCTCGAGCTCTTCACATTTTTGTAAAAGTCCTTTCTTCTCTTCCAGAAGAACGAGTCCATATTGAGCAGACTGTATTTTCTCGCTACTGGCTTGGTCCAGCTCACGGCTGAGCCGTTCGATTTCTTGTTTGAGTTCGACGACGACTGGATCCATGGTGAAATAGCTTACGGCTCACGACGGTTCACGGAAATATCAAATGCTAACTTGCGCCAAGACAAGGCACACTGTAAGGTTTTCGACCGCACATATCGGAAACGCAGCTTGCAACAGAATCAACGCATTTGCACGGTTAACGGACACAAATAATAACTACTGACGTGAATTTTTAAACCACATAACCTTATAATATGCTTTCTATTCGTCGCTGTCACTGCTCTAGAGCTCTCTCTGTAGGTTTAGCATGAAAGAAGAAAGACAGCTGAGCGAGACAGTGCAGAAACCAAGGTGAATAGAACACAGGTGGGCTAGATCCGATACTATGACGGTATGACGTCACTGGTATAAAGACTAACACTAGTTAGATAGCTTTGCACTAACCTTTGGCAGCGGAATTTCATTACTTACAGTTAATTATCATTTTTTCTCGATAAATTTTTTTTTTATCTATAACCATACTTAAAATTAAAAGAAACAAAAATAATATGATAGAATTCAAATAATTTGAAAATAAATACCTACCTACTTAATCGTAAAGATTCAGATATTTTATTTTCGAAACACTATTTTTTCATTTCAAACGTTCTTCACTGATGAAGTTAAAAAAAAATCACCGTTGAAAAAACGCTGCAAATGATTGTACAGTGGTTTATTATTATTTCGCTTCAATATTGATTTAAGAAGACTATCCATTTGTCATTTTAAATATTCCGAACATTTGTGAACGTTCCCCCCGAAAAACAGAGATGGTAACTAGAGGAGAAAACTCCGTAGCAACTATTGTAATTTTAATTAATTTTATTTTTCTCAATTTCCTAATTAAAAACTAAATTTTTTGCTTAACGGTACAGCTGGAGAGAGTGTTTGACGACCATTCCAATGAGTATAGAACGATTTTTATAGCTCCAAGAACTCTCGAGTTATACCCTCATGTCAAATTTCTGAAAATCTCCCAAATTCGATACAAAAGCTGTGATAACTCGGGAACCAATGGAGCTATCGACTCCGCAATGGTCTCAATCGATTCAGCGTCCAAAAATCTATATAATTTGATACCACGTACACATTTTTCTGAAAAACCTTGAAAAATATGAATTTTCTCCCCCTCAAAACCCCCCAAAAACACCCTTAAAATTGAGCTAGCAAGTTGGTTCGAAAATTGGGCCGTCGTAGGACCGAGATTGATTTTTGGTGAAAATTTCAAAAATTTAGCTATTATGGTTTGGCCGAAAAACTGCTAACGGCGTACGGCGGACGGACAGAAATTTTTTTATTGGATATTCGGATTCTACATGCCTTGAAACGTAAAACATCAAATTTTGAGGGGGTTAGAAAATTTTTTTTCTTGGGCGATTACAATGGTTCATTATTGAAAAATGAACCAAAAACCTATCATAATAGCAATTTTTCTACTCTGTTCAAACTTCACCATAATAATATCGAAACTCTTGAGAAGAATAATTCCGCAATATTCCTTGAAAATACCGAGTAAAAATGCTCTATTTATATTTGAGCTTGAGGAAGTATCGATCGCGATACCGTACAATCGGAAAATCCTATCCGGCGTCCGCTCGACTCCTTAATCATCGGCATAGGCAACGCCTTCAACTGCAGCTATGTATTGCGGGTACTGCTGTATTTCATATGAAGGCGCACGTAACGATTTATTTCCCTCCGCTGACCGAGCGTTTCGGTCGAATTTAACTTTTTTGGACAACGTGGATCCTCTTGAATATTTTTAAGGCTTTTAGAAATTTGTAATTGTCGGTTTTTATTAATTATTTGGTGGCTAGAGGCAGAAAAAACCTATCATATGTAATTGTAATTTTTCTACATTTAGTTTCTTCTTTATAATTTCTTTTTTTTCATAGATCAGTTGTTCGGTATTTAGCATATTTTTTGAAGTTTTGACGATCCTCAATTTTTCCTTTCATTGTTACCCATTTCGAATAAGTGTAAAATTTTCCGCAACCAATGTCTCTTGTGATTTTTGCCGACTCGGTCAAGTCGCCTTGGAAAACGAACCAAGCAATCATAAAACATGATTGTGATAATTATATCGAATTCGTAACAACCCTTACTAAGCTTTGAGGTCGCCCGTTAGCCAAATTGCAAGGTTGTCGCTAAACTCTGTGCAAACTTCACCATAATAATATCGAAACTCTTGAGAAGAATAATTCCTCAATATTTCTTGAAAATACCGAGTAAAAATGCTCGATTTATATTTGAGCCTGAGGAAGTATCGATCGCGATACCGTACAATCGGAAAATCCTATCCGGCGTCCGCTCTACTCCTTAATCATCGGCATAGGCAACGCCTGCAACTGCAGCTATGTATTGCGGGTACTGCTGTATTTCATATGAAGGCGCACGTAACGATTTATTTCCCTCCGGTGACCGAGCGTTTCGGTCGAATTTTTGGGACAACGTTGATCCTCTTGAATAACTTTAAGACTTTTAGAAATGTATAATTCTCGTTTTGGTTTATTATCAATAATAAACCATTGTGATCGACCAAGAAAAAAAATTTTATAACCCCCCCTCAAAATTTGATGTTTTACGTTTCAAGGCATGTAGAATCCGAATATCCAATAAAAAAAATTCTGTCTGTCTGTCTGCCGTACGCCGTACGCCGTCAACACTTTTCCGGCCAAACCATAATAGCTAAATTCTTGAAATTTTCACCAAAAATCAATCTCGGTCCTACGACGGCCCAATTCTTGAACCAACTTGCTAGCTCAATTTTAAGGGTATTTTTGGGGGGTTTTGAGGGGGAGAAAATTCATATTTTCCAAGGTTTTTCAGAAAAAGGTGTACGTGGTATCAAATTCTATAGATTTTTGGACGCTGAATCGAATGAGACCATCGCCGGGTCGATAGCTTTATTGGTTCTCGAGTTATCGTAGCTTTTGTGCCGAATTTGGGAGATTTTTAGAAATTTGACATGAGAGTATAACTCGAGAGTTCTTGGAGCTATAAAAATAGTTCTATACTCATTGGAATGGTCGTCAAACACTCTCTCCAGCTGTACCGTTAGGCAAAAAAATTAGTTTTTAATCAGGAAAATGAGAAAAATAAAATTGATTAAAATTACAAAAGTTCCCGGGGGTTGTGTGGTGGAGAAAAACCAGGCGACTCATTCTCCGATTCTTTATTAGCTGGCCGAGCACTTTTGCCCATTCGGGCATCTTCAGGGCGACGTGTAGCCATAGGGTTCACAGCCATTGGCCATAGGTGCCCGAATGGGCGAAAGTGCTCGGCCAGCTAATAAAGAATCGGAGAATGAGTCGCCTGGTTTTCCTCCCCCTCACAACCCCCAGACATCAAGAAATGCGACGAGAAGGAAAAGAACAATACAATTAAATATCATTTTACTAAATCTGACTCTAACTCGAATATTTCGATAGAATTTCGTTCAACTTCATCGCCTGATCGATGTACTACGTACGAAAAGTTTCTGAATTGTACAGCGGGACATGTAATTGAGTGCGCTGAGTCATAAGTTAGTTTAACAATTCTTGTGCTCCTGAATTGATTCTGCTACCAAGATTGATAGTTTTTTTTTCATGTGGAAAAGGGGGAAACCACTCGAGGAAGAAAGGGGAATAAAATTAAATAAATTGTGCGCGTGAAGCAAAATGAATTAAAAGGTTTTTTCTACTTCAAAGTTCAACCTATCAAAAAGCGGACTACTTGCTCGTAAAATGGAGGAATTATTATGGCCGTTTTAATTTCATAATGTTGATACTACGAATGAAATTTTGAAACGTAAACGTCGGGAAAGAAGCGGATGAAAAAGAATCAATACCTAGTTTTAAAATTAATTTACAACGCTGAGCAATTTATTTCTTCAAAAAGAAATTGAACACTACTTACGATAGAAATCTGTCACGGATAGAAAACTGTCAAGTGTATTTATTACTTTTTAGCATAAGCATTCACATTTTTTTGCTTGACATTTTCCGCCTCTTGTTTGGGAGCACTTCACTCTTTGAAAGGTGGGTGATCAGTTCCAGTAGAACTCTTATTAGATCGACCTTTTTTCGACATCAAAACGGTCTCAGCAATCACCAAATAACAACCAACCTACCGAATCCGTAATTAGAAATATTATCCTGAGTGTTGAGACGACCATTCTGTAATCGAAGGCTATTTTGAACTTCAAACGGTTTGTTGACTGCTTCTGAAAGTTGGTATAGGTAATCGTTGCGCTTTTGTTGAGCCCGCATTTTTTAAACTAATGGATCACGCCAGTATTATCGGTTATGATGATCGAAGGCAGCAAACGCCTAAACGCTTCAGTGGTCTTTTATGAGCAATTATCTAGTTAGCATTTCTGTTTGAATCGTTAAGTACCTACCAACGTCGTGCCTGTAGGTCAGCGCGTAGCAGTTCAGTTCGTCGTGTACTATCGAGATAATTCTTGTCTGAAAATGGGCCGCAATTTTTTCTTCGCTCCAGCTATGATACTAACTCTGCATCTGCAGCTTGTAATCGTTCGGTCAAACGGTCCTTTCGTCGTTGAAAAATTTCCACGTTTCCTATATTACTTTCAAAACACGAATGTTCGTTCCATGACCGCTTACACCTGCACTCTAAATGGTAGATTTAAATATCATTCACGCTCGGTAGCCTTAATTTCAGCGGTTAGCAAAGTGTGGCACGTTCCAGCATTTAGTGTTGAAATGTGCTTACCTACAGTACGAATTATTTTCTAATAACTTCTTGAAGATAATCGTAGGTGCAAGTAACGTGTCACCTTTATGCAGTCAGTAGTATGGGGAAGTCTGTGCGGCTGTCGTTAAAGATCGAGAGCTCTGTGCCCAATGGTTTTTAGCATTGGCTTCATTTGCAGAATGGTGGGGTTTCATTTTATTCATTATTTATAGTTTTTCAAAGGTCATAAATATGAGGACCAGAAGGCCGAGATGTCTGACGTGTCTGGTCCTCGCATTTTGTGGCCCTGAAAAGGGCCGTATGATGATTACCATGTTTGTAGTTGGAGTCGAGTCCTCCGTTTCTTTTCAAAGGATGATTTTGGTGTGCAATCTATTGGGATTTCCCCCTATTTCCTGCCCGCACTCTTTGTTTGAATAGCATCTCTGCTAGTTGGTGGCCCTGAAAAGGACCATTGAAATAAGTGTAGGTTTCTCACAAGTAGATATAGGCCATTCTCAAGAAAAGGAAAGTTCAATTTCTCAGGTTTGCGTATTTGGTCATTTGAATTCTTGACAACTTAATAACATTTTCATGGGTTCAAGTTTTGAATTGTGGTAGGATGTCCCCTAAGCTTGGAAAATATTTCGAAAAACTTCAACATATTTCTGAAGAAACTTTGAAAGCTTCGCTAATGATATTTTACTGGAAACCAGTTTTAGACTAAAGGTGGCTCGATTCGTGGGCTAAAGCGTTGCATCAATTTTAAGAGGAAAAAATATGGATAATGCAAAGTTCTTGAAACATTGGCATGATTGATATCGTTTTCAGAGAATATTTTAGTTAACATCGTTTAATTGTGAATCGAATAAACCATAGACAGCTTTAATGGTTCCCAAGGTTTCGAAAGTAATTTTTGGATTCTTCTCAGATTATGACAGTGTTCTACAAGTTCAATTTTTCATATTATTTTCATCCAACTGATGCGATAAAAATTCTAAATATGCAGCACAGTAGAATTGAGAGTTGCTCTGTAACGTCTTGTATTCAATCAGCTTGTACGTTACGGTTGTAAACACATATCAGCATTTCTTTTCTAGATGCGCTTCATCTGGCTGAGTTTTCGACTCATGAATCCAAATCCATTATGCCCATAAATATCCACATTCCGAACGGGAGAAAGAGTATTGTCACCAAATCTACCTCATACATGCAAGGGATATTGATAGATTATCATTGCTACAATGAAGATAACTTGTGGGTGAGTGGCAGCTAATCTCTTGCTGAACTACATAAATATATGGGTATTTGGCATGCACTTGAATAGGAACATAAATATTTAAATAGTTACCATCGAGATGTACGACATCGGCTATCGATTTGTGTTGATAGCTGTCAAAAGCAGAAGTTGTTCAGTCAAATTCAATTAGCCAACTGTAAACAGGTCAAAACTACTTTCCTTCCAGATGCATTACTATAATTTCTAGGGTTTTGGAGGAAATCGAACATACCCAGGTTCCAGAGAAGGTGGTGATAGTATCTAAATGGGTCGCGCCTTGTACTGTTTTATCAATTGCGGCCACCCTTATGTCAATCATCACCCTCTTCTTTAATGTTCACAGAAGGACTTTGATAGTCAGACATTTTGACAAAAATGTTGGTATGAATGATTCAATCTCTTACGGTATCTAGATATCTATGGTTTTACAAAGCCCCAGAGATGCCCAGGCAAATGTAGTAAAGAGTTGGAGTAGTCACTACAATTTTTTCCCCTCAACCTTGCACCGAAGGATAAGTTCCTATTATAAGACAATCTACCCTAAACTGTGTACATATAATTACGCGGCGTATTATGGGGTATTCACACCTAAACCAGGTCCCTAAACTATTGTTTGATGTTGCTGAAAAAATACAACACCAGAATCACCTCATTGAGAAACTAATTGCTCCATTCCAGCACATATTATCTTGAAAGGGGCGACGGTACTCGGCAAAAAAATCAGAATTATGGGGATCCATGGGGCAGCCGAAAGAAAAGGTCCTCTTCTTACTATGAAGATAGTAAGAATTATTTAGCATGAAATAGGGAACTTTCAAATGGCGCAATGGTCAAGGTGCATTTATATGAGAGTAAATGTGAATGCTAGTTATTTATTTCAGATGAATGCAATGCTAAACGCTAGCTACTCTTGGTTGATCTATGTTACAAACTTTGACCATTTGGTTGGTTTGGAAATGTTGCGTTTGAATCTACTAAGTAACGTCGTGGTGTCTAAATGCGATCTCAACGAATGTACTTTGTATGATGTGCTAAGAACAAGAGACACGGGGCCTCTCAATTTTGAAGAAATCGCTCATTTCACAAATGATTCCCTCAAGTTGGGTCAGAAAAGAGCCCGAAACGATTTTCAGGGAACAACCATTGTCGGAGGAGTTGTGGTGAGTTGTATATCAGTACCTATTACTCATATAATTGGCATTCTAGGGGGAAACCATCTCTCAACCCGTGGACTCAGAGTGATATTGAATGGAACAGCTTCTGATGTTGAATGACATATTTTCCTACCTAATTCACAAGTAGTATACTTCTGACAATAATTATTGTCTGTTAAATGTGCACAATTATAGCACGTTGAAAAAAATACCATTTTAGATTAAAATAATCCTTAAACGGCACCTTTCTAAAACTACAATTGAAGCTCTTCTAGGTTTCACATAAAATATAGCTTTCCAAGATACCTTATTACTGGAAAAATTCCTGTGACTCCTTGGGAAACGCTTCAGCCCCATTTACAGGAAGAGAATTTTGAACTTTTTGCTCCTATTGTTTCTCTCTCGTTTCAGTTATCTGAGATCAGAACACCTGGCCTACCATCTAACTTGGAAGATAGATCGTTTCTCATGGGAAGGGATTCATTCTCTCGCTACCACATAGTTCTCTATCGTCACCTGGAGCGGTTCTTTAATTACAAGTATAAATTTGTTCACGTTATCCTTACATGGCCATCAATGAGTGAGTTTGTAATTAGGCGGGCAGTCCTGAAGAGAGTTACAAATGAAATGATCAGAAGTAGTGTGTTGTCAAACTCAGGAAAATGAGGGAGCTCTCAATTAGGAAATCTTTTCTAGGTGAAACATGAATGCTGCTTCGTCTTGAATGCATACATTTATTTTTTATGTTCTAAGCAAGTAGATGAGATTGTTTCCTATTGCAACAATCAGATGCAGAAGTTGCAGTCTTGATCATTCAACTATCCAGCTTTGATAAAGTTTGACCTGGTGTGGGCGGTCGGTTTTTGAATTGATACCAACTATTTGTTATTTCTGTGTTCTTAATTTTGGTTTGCAGTGCGTATTGAGTCCAACTGACGCCAATGTTTCTATCCAATATCATCATAATGCAAATCTCAACTCAATTCTGTTTTATCCTTTGTATATCCTTTTTCAATACTAGGATTAAGGACTTGTATGAGTTTCCACATCCTGACAATTAATCGACAGTTCGCCTTATTCGCCCTGAGTTTTCTCCAGTAATTTCCATAAACAAACACTGCCCCATGCAATTGTTCGACAAAATCTTTACTATGAATACTTATCCCATCAACTACCTCTTCATGTCAACCCACTTGATATACGTCCCAATTCAGGTTGCACCTTGTGAGGATCGACAACTACGGATATCCACTGCCTAACGGCTCCTATTCAGGACTTGTTGGTAGCGTTTATACTGGGAAAGTTGACATTGGAGTGACATCTATCGAACCACGACCAGGAAGGACCAAATTAGTCAGCTTTTTGCCACCACAATGGAAGATCAGGTCAGGTGATACCTCTGTATTCGTACCTAATAAACGAATTAACACACTGTAAACGTTTACTTCCATGTTTACGTAGTAAATGGAAATTTTTTTTTTGTGAAGGTAGAAGAGGGAACCGAAAATCTGAATTTGTCTCTATAATATCCCTTCAAATATGATCAGGGTCATTTAGGTCCATGTAGTACCTATACCTAACCAGAATGGGTGAAAGTGCTCAGCGAGTTAAAAGAATTTTGGTGAACGAGTGGACTCTCCTTCTTCAACTAACGATAGACGTGTGACAACACGAAGAAGAATTTTTAGAAATCCTTTAGTGTTCCTAAGGCAAAATACTTTACTAATAAATTGAATCGCAAGATGTTGTGACTTTCTCTCCTGATGGAGTTTCACTAAAAACCTCCTTTGACGTAATTTAGTGGTATAACAATTATGACGTTAGTTGATTGGCTGTACATCATTTCATGAGCAAAATTTCTCTTAATACTACTTTTTTGTTTTAGCTAATTATCAATATTGTATTCTCCTAGAATTGTTTTTGCGTTTCGACAACCGAGGGCACTGGGGTCATTCTCAGCTTTGGCAGCTCCACTATCTTACGAAGTCTGGGCCAGCATTTTTGGCATGTGTTTGTTGTTTTCATTTAGTTATGACCTTTCAAGACGTTTCTCAAGTAATAAGTGTGAACAAACCAGTCATCTTGAAGGCTTCACCCTAGTAGTTGGAGCAATGGCTCAGCAAGGTAAAACAGGAGTGTAACTATAATGCCTAAATACTTGGGAAAATTATTTGGTGATCTTATTGATGAATGAAGGTACGTACCAACTTCAGCTCAAAAATTGTTTTTAGGGTTAATAATAGAGGCACATAAGACGTCTACTAGGCTGTTGTGTTTTTTCTTGCTGTTTCTGGCACTGATGGTACTTACCTATTACAATGCGTCTATCATGAACGGATTACTACTACCTGCACCAGTCTCCATTCGATCTCTGGAGCAACTTATTGCCCCATCAAGTCCGGTTCAACCTGGACTTCTCAATATCACCTACTTAGTTGATAATCGGGTAAGCATCCTGTCTTCCTGAAAACTCTACCTCTGAAGTAGTTACAGGCTTTAAAAAACATCCATAATTAATCAACCGCACACGGCCTCCACAGCAATAACACGTTTGAAATTATACATTTTTGTAGAGCTCTCATGCATACGTGATGCCAAATACCGTCAAGGCAGTAAAGAGAACGCCTAATCCAGTGATGGATATCAAATCAGGAATCGAACGAGTGAAACGATCGAATTTCGCTTTATGCGCGGAAGACAACCTCATCTTTGATGAAATAGACTCTACGTTCAATGAAGCAGAAAAATGCGAGCTGAGCTACATCGAACTGTTGAAACCTTTTGGGTTAAGTGGAGTCATCGCCAAAAATTCCCCGTTCAAGGAAATGATTACAAGAGGGTAAGCATTGATTACATGCACGTATCAATTTGAGTTCTGGTTCAACCTACCACTGAATCATTATTCATGGTTCATGAAGAAAAATAGCAGTTAATAGGAAGTTTAGAAAGATATCCTCTCTGAGGATCTGAGTATAAAGAGAGATTAGAATGTATAGAGCTACAAAATCATGATATCAGTCATAACCTTGGTATGATTGCATCAACCATTGATGACAACTATGCACATACTTTTCTTATTTGTCATTTTTTCAATAGTTTCAGTATCACATCTACAGGGTTATAACTGGGACATTTTTCTCAAGTTTTCCCTTATGAAGTAAAGTAAAAAGTAAAGTAAAGTAAGCAAGGAGTTTCACCTTGGATTTTCGTCCAACTGGGAATTCCCGTCGTGGACGTCGTCAGTTTTTTTCCCATAGGGGAATCAGAAGATTATCCATCAATTCTGCACTTATTAACTCTGACGATTTCGCTCGTGGCTACTCATTGCCTCACCCCCCTGAGTGTGGAGGACGAAAGGGCGGGCCAAATATGAGTTTGACCCCAGCCGGATTCGAACCCGGCTCCACCGTGTAGAGAGCTAACGCTCCATACCACTACACCACAGGTGGCCCTCCCCTTATGAAGTTAAAGGACACCTATAGTACTTGACAGAGTTGGCTATTTGAACTGTGCTTTGACCTGTCAGTAGCAAAGAATCTAGGATTGGTATTTTTCACTGGTAAACAAGAGCTCACGTTAACCCAGTAAAAACGAAACAGGATTTGCTATTTAATTTATCAGCCTAGAGATACTAAATTGGAGTCACGCAGCTGATAGCATCAGTACTCATGGCGTATATATTGTCCTCTGAAAAATTTGTGATTTTGACTCATTATAAAAATTGGAATATGTAGTTTTTAAACGGTGCATCTATCTAGTTCATTGTCTTAAGCAACAGATTACTTCTGAGCATTTTGTCTCCTCCCTAGGTTCATATCTCAGTGCAAGAGCCAATCATAGGGACTTTTTTTTATTAAGGGTGCTCCAGACCACAATTTACACAACACATACCGGAAAAAAACCCCGCAAGTCAACTGGAGCAACCTCCTCCTTTTGAAGTCGGTTAAAAACGGCTTAAGATTGATCTCTATCAATTGCAATTACGAGCTATCGGTGGCTGTTCCAGGCTGACGTACATGCAAGAGAACGGATTGGCGGATCGGGAGAAGAAACATTGGCACACAATGACGCCAGTGTGCGCTGGGTCAATTTCTTTTTTCAACGTCTCTCTCACAGCTGTCGGATTATCGTTTTTGATTTTTCTCATAGGGCTTACTCTTTCAATAGTGATATTTGCTATAGAGTGTTCTTGCAGTATTTATCAGCCATCAATTGAGCTGTCATGGTGGAAGTAATTCCGCTCAACGTAATAAAGTTAAAAAATATCAGAAGTGCAAGTAGGGGTACTTGAAAAAAAATATGCTTAGTATAAAAACAATACATAAAATTTAATCAGTTATATAATTTCTGAGTGAACATTATTATGTAATGCTCCAGAGGATTACAACAGCAATTCTGTCTTGGCAACCACTGAACCCTGCTCTGTCACAATACAGATATAGACACAGACTATTTAGAACAATAATCTTTGGTGAGGAACAAAAACGTTACAAAACTCATAGTGCAAGACGAGCGAGTGTGCAGAAAAATGGAGCCAAATATGTGGTAACTTGACAAATATCAACCTCAACAATTGAGTTAATATACCATTGGAGTGGTGAAATGTGATGCATCACAGCACACCAGAAGTTATACGGGGAAAAAGAGAATAGTTCAAAGAAGTGACCAGAATAAGTAGTATGCACAGCTTCGTCAAACACCTCATCAGATATTTAATTCGATTGAAAGAATACAATAGATAAATAAATGAAACCGCTCACAAATTGTACCGATTGGAAAACAAAAGGCATACAAAAATATAGATAGGAAAAATAATAACAAGCAAGATATATTTCAGAGAAAAGCACTAGACAAACATAAAAATACTTGCCTTATTGTAACAAGAGAGACCATTAGTACTGGTGGCAGCTAGCTAACTGGCTCAAACTTGCTAGTAGTGTTCATATCCATAATGTTTTTTTGTAATAAAAATAAAAAATCTTTCAGAACACTATAAATAGAAAAGTTCTTTTCAATATTATACTAACTAGACAAATCACAAATCGAGCAACGTAAAACGTCTATAAATCTCAAAATACACTTTTCAATTAGCTAGAAAAGTAAGGAAAGTTAGCTATTGCTGAACCGTTATCAAAGAACTAAGTAGATAATGTCACAGAAAAAAAGTTCAACGATTCACATATTCCTTCTTCTGGCTGTTGCATTTTCCTATTTTTTTGGTTGAAAAGGAGAATGACTAAATGGTCTCATCCATAGGTACAACATGTAACTATATTCTGCCCTGATTCCACCCAAATGTGCAAACATGCTCGGTAAAATAAGAGAAAAATAATTATGAATAGTCAGCTGCCTAGTCATTCTCCTGTCAACACAAAAAACATTCTATCGACTTACTGCACTACTCGGGGAACAAAAAAAGAAGTGTACCTACAGCTTTTTAATACTTGCAGAGTCAAAATTACTTCTAAAACTTGATTTAGTAATTTAAAAAAAGAAACGACTAAAGATTCAATGCCCATATTGTTCAGTAAACTGTTCAAATACCTATTTGTAGAAAACAAAAAACATTGTTTAATTTTCTTTGTTGTCGCATTATTTGATGCTCATTCTATGATACTTCATTACCTGGCCAAGCACTTCCACCCGTTCAGGTATCCTCAGGGCGACGTGGAGCCATAGGGTCCACAGCTCATGGCGACGTGGAGCCTTAAGCTTTGGACCCTATGGCTCCATGTCGCCCTGAGGATGCCTAAACAGGCAAAAGTGTTCGGCCAGCCAATAAAGAATCGGAGAATGAGTCGCCTGGTTTTTATCCCCCTCAAAACCTCTAGGACAACAAAACTGTCCAGCATCTCGAAATCCAGGGGTGTACTAGTTTGAGTTCGGTGCCAGGGTGAATTCTCAAAAAACCTTACCCGGTTATAACAAGACCTCCCTTTCCAGTGTAGCTAAGGCTGGTGATGGTACTGCACAATACATAAAAGGTTCGTTCCAACCGAACTGAACCCATCCAACTCATTGCTGACGCTTCACACGTGCAGTAATAAGCTCCCACCAAACTCCTTCCAGTTCCAAACATTCAAACTTGACTTTCTAGCCAGACTGAACATAGAAGTGAGTTACATCCGCCTCAGGAGCACAGAGTTCATGAAATTTCCACTCGACCTGATAAAATGAATCGGCCAGTTCACCACCACATCTTTCAAATAATTTCATTTCCACTCCTTGGGTTCAAGTTTCTCACCCCAAAAGCGTGGGCATTTACTTGAGTATGAGTTCAGTTTGGTGGGAACAAATCCAGTGATAACATTTTCATATAAAAAATGTGAGCAAGTCAACATGATGATGACAACAAAAGATGAGGACAAACTTTTTAGACTTGGAAGATTCTAAAAAGAAATGATTTGACAAACTGCATGAACTACAATTAGGCTTATTATATTTGCCTTGCTAAATCTAAACATTGGGTTATACACTGGCTTTGAAATAGGGTAACAAATTTCAAAAATCAAGAGTTGGATAGAAATCTGATGGGCTGTTTCACTCTATCAGGGAAATATATAACCTTTATTCAATTATAATCAGGACACAACCAAAGATTAGGTTTAAGGGTCTTGAGAGACTTCTTGGAAGTACAAGAATTTTTCTTGTTTAAAATAAAAACAAGATTTTAGTTAAGCTCCAATAACTGAACATGGGACGCTACTGAGAAGCCAAACGAGGAATCGTTTTCAAGTTGATGTCCAGAATGGCAAAGTAAAAATTTTCAATATTATAACCACTGCGCTCAAAATCCAAGGCAGTAGCCTATCAACTTGAGCAAAGTGATAATTCAGAATACAAATGGGATATAAAACGAACATTATTTATTTTCTGTTGTATAGGTTGTTACACCAAGAAAAACAAGTTTTTCTCAAATGATAGGAAATAATATATTCAATCAAATCTGTCAATTAATTGCAAGGAGCAAAGGAGCAATAATAAAAACAAACAAAAGACTTATGCGCAATTTTTGCTCAATTCGTGGATGAAACTGAAATCAGTGACAAAAATTAACTGAGTTAATGGAAAATTTGCATTGATTTTTTAACCCAAATGACATGGGAATAAGCGAATTATGGCTCTAAGGCCAGAAATAGCATTCGGCAAATTCAGAGATTCTAGTTGTTACCTACGTCAGAATTATAGCTAGCCCTACACATAGGATGTGATTTCTTAACTTGAGTGTAGACGCTCCATGTGTGATGTTAGCGCTTGACCTCTGTATCACAGTTCCCTTCTCTCAAATATTGCTCATTAATGTGGTGTTTTTTCCAGGATCAACCCTAGGAAATAGTGTCTGTAGGGATGAGCAATAGTTAATTCTGATCACATTCGGAATAAAAAATCAATGTGAATTCCCCATCATAAATCCAGTAAGCCCTTAGGAAATAGGTGTAGATTATTTATACCTGACTGCATTTTATGCATCTGGTATAGTAAGATGAAGAAATATTTGCAATAATATCCAATCGTTTATTAATTTTGAATGCTATGTTGGAACAACTACCTATTGTATCTGATATGAAGATACCAAATTAACAATTAGACAAATCCTATGAATGGGACAACAATTTATGAAATTATAAATTTTTTATGGAATGTCAGCAATGGCATAGATTTTCAATCTGAATGAGAACATCAATAATTACTAAACATCCCTAAAGACACTATTTTCAAAGGAAATTGAATTCTGGAGGAATTATCAAGAGGAGAGAAGCACTTGACAAGTAGTGTGTGAGTAACAGAGGTCAAGTGCTAACGTCACAAGCTCAGTCTCACCACACGGAGCATCAACATTCCACCTAACACATCGCATTGCTGTCCAATACTCAGTAGTAGCAATAGTGCTGACATAGGAAACATGGAAGCTCCCTTCAGTTCAAAGGATTTTTCATACTCACACAAGTTCACTACAATCCCTGAATTTAGCTGATGCACTTCATGCCTTTAAGCCATTACTTGGTAATCCTCGTATCATATACTTTAGAGGAGAAAATAATTGAAAAACTTCATGCAAATACCCATAGGAAGAAACATGCAGTTGAAGGTAGGAAATTTAGCGTATGTTGCCAAACAGGTTCAGAACTGATTTGCATTCCTGGAAAATATTCAAAACGCACAAATTAGTCACAACAATCATGTCACAACAAATATTTTTGATGCCACTAGGGGCATGAGTTGAATTAAATTACACTTACCCTGTGTGACCGCATCTTGGAAAACACATTCCAAAACCGAAGAGTTTCATCACCCGCGCCAGTGACAATAGCTTCACCGTCAGGAGACATGGCCAAATAGAGAACCCGATAAGAGTGACCTGTCAGTTTAGCCACCTGTGTCAAGGTGGGGTACTTCCAAACCAAAATCTGATTCTGAGAGTATCCATGAGTGCTGACCTGAAAATTCAAAAGTGAAACTAGTAAAGCACAAAACATCCCACAATTTAATTTACCACTAGTTTTCAAGGTATGAATCAAAGTAGGCAGATCACTCTTTCAAAACATTTGCCATCTAATGTTGAAATAATAAAGAGGAGAAATAATACTCATATCCTTTACTTGGATATTATTGTACATAAGAGTAAAAATTCATATAGAAATGATGAAAACGTGACAACTTACTAGCTCTGATGAATGTTTGGACCAAGCCAAATTGCAGACCTGGGATCCTGTATCGACACATTGCATGGGTTGACCAGTCAAAGTATTCCAGAATCGAATGCAGCGGTCAGCTGTGCCACCACCGCTTGCCAATAAACCATGGTGATGGGGAGACCAAGCAATAGCTGAAAGCCAAATTATAAATTAAAATACACGGCCAGACAGAACACAAACTAGATCGACTGATGAGAAATGCGCCAGTGATACACTGAACAAAGGAAAATTAGCATTGATTAAAAAAAAAACTTTAAAGTACATGCCACTCAGATAACTGAACGGCAGTTCAAAGGCTTGGAATTTCATCAGTAAAAATCACGGTTCCTAGTGAAATTTTTGAGTGTGAAACCGAAGGGCAATACCACATTGTCAAGGTAAGTCGTTTTCTAGCCCTGTGGCATCAACATGGTTTCGTAGAATGGAAGGTAAAACCTTAGACTGGTGAGATTGGGTTACCGTTTCTCTTTTGTATCAATTTAGCTGGCAATATTCTACTATTGATAGTGATCATCAATTAACTTTGTGAGAAATTCGTAGTGTTATTTTGAATGAAAATCAATCTCTCATCTACTCTAGTTGGGAAAAAACCGGTGAAGCTGCACACTAGAAATCACAGGTCTAAGATAGAAAAACAACATAGTAGATGTCCCTTCAAGAATCGTTATGCATAAAACACAAGAGATGTCTGTCAGTTTGTTACTCTGCCATGGTCAAACCAATGGTTCATTTACAAAAATATGCATTTCTTCCTTAAACTGCGAACTAAGAAAATTGGAAGACAGTTTTCTAACTATAAGCCGTTTGTGCTCCTTGTAAAAATTAATGGCCAGCACGTAAATTTCAGAAACAGCAATATTCAGTGTTGGATTTACCTCCATGCTTGCTTTAACTCTCTCCATCTTTGTTTGAATGAGGGGATCTAGCAATGCAAAATCAATCCTTCTCCTGTTTGACCCAAGTACAATATGAGGAATCATCATCAAACACAGATAACAGGTCAGTTGGTTTTTATTTTGGAATGAAAATTATTGTTCAGCAAATGACTGATTTTTGAAAAAATACATTCATGAATCATAGCACATGTAAACTATTGATGGACTATCAATGGATTCAAGAGAACTGTTCCCATATTGTAAACGCACACATCAACAGGAATTATTGTGTTCAATAATGAATGATGGTTGCTATCTTCACCCGTTTCACTGCTATTTTACAATTGGATAGTAATGAATTTTGATCTGGTGCCTGTCATATCGCATTGTGCATTGAAGCAAATTCGTTCATAGAAGTCAACATTTATCAGGTTCCAATAGTGACAGGTTATAGAAACAAACATTAAATGATGATTTCATAAATTTTCAGACGCTTTGCTCACTAAAATCACCGATGAAAGAAACTACTTTATACATATTAGCAATGCAATTACAATCGATACCAGGTACTAATATCATAGAATAGAAAATTATTTGGTTTTACCTTTCACAGCGGCCGAGTGTTCGGTGTAGGCTTGTACTGGAGTCAGTGAGTGCATATTCCAAACGTAGAGACGGTTATCGTTGCCTCCTGATGCCAGATGTTGATTGTCTGGGGACCACCTCAAACCGCAAACCTAAATAACAGTTGAATTTTAATTTGCTGATTAATATTCAAATAAAGTAGTAGAGGGCGGTCAGCTTTCAAACGTGAACTTAAGCACTCCCACAATCACTTATATTTTTCATTCAGTTTTCTTGTGACAGAAAATCCTAAATTTTTAAATACACGACTACTCTTAATAGTATTCAGCAAGTTGAATCAAGAGCATTTATTGAAGTTGTGAGGGTGCTCTATGACTGACACACGCAGAAGTTATTATATTAAAATATATTTGATATTAGGGGTATTCATGGTCGGTGTCGAGAGATCGAGATGTCGAGAAGTCGAGAACCACGCGTACCATGAAGATCCTCCCAGTGAAGCCCGTGTCGAGATCGAGAAATGGACTCATCTATTAAAGCCTCCATGGCCGAATACAAACCAATTGAATTTGGTTTCTGCTATTCGGTGACAATTCCATCCGTTTTTGGTAACACTAATCATGAACATCACGAACGATAAAAATAAAATAACGGATAAAAATCGGAACCTGAAGAAAGATTTGTCGAATAGCCGTCGTTTCGCGTTGTTGTTTACATCGACATTTGGCGGGAACGCCGAATCCGAAAGAATTTAGTTTCTGCCTGTTAGGTGACAATTTCCATTCGTTTTTGGTAACACAAAACTCACGAACGCGAAATAACGGATAAAAATCGGAATCTGAGGAAAGATTCGTCGAATAGCCGTCGTTTCGCGTTGTTGTTTACATCGAATTTGGCGGGAACGCCGAATCTCGACTTCTCGACGGATTTCTCGACGCTTTTTTGGATCGAATTCGATTTCTCGATCGAGATGTGAAATGGCGTACTGCGCATGTCCGGTCGAGAAAATTTCCATGGCAACCTTATCAATCTCGACGTCTCGACACCGACCATGAATACCCCTATTATCTTCATAGCAGTTAACTGAATGTCTGCAGAACCAAAATCCTGTGGTTAAGACACTCTTTCGCTTGACAGAAGTTGAACATTGATAAGATAGCTGTACCAGGAACATAGTCTACTATATCCATTAAAACAATTTCAAGAAACTGTCTGGGTTGGCACACCCTAAACTCACAAAGCTTTATGAAATGGGTGACAGTTATATTTTCCAGATATGAACAGTTATTTTCTCACAAGTCACACAAACTGCAAGTGAATACAATTTAGGCTGAAACCAGAACACAACATGCATACCTCCTGTCGATGACCAGGTAATCGTCTGGTGTGTAGAGAAGCGTTCGCTCTAACATCACGCTGGAGAATGAGGCGGTCGCGACTGCCAGATGAGAGAACATCGCCGCTCCAGGCTAAAGCGCCAACCCTGGCAGAATGGCCATGCAGCTTGGAAAGCATCTTGTTTGTGGATACATCCCAGATCTGTACATAACCATGATGGGTACCAACAGCTACCAAGTTGCCCTGCAAGTACAAGTCATGGATCATAAAAAGTTACAATCAAAGGCAGATGAAACCATAAGAATTTTCTTATGAACTTTAAGCGTTGGGAAACGTGTCAGATGTCAGCCAACCTGTAGGGATAGATACTTTCCTCCTCTCATCTGGTTACTAGTAACTACCCCTCTTTTTTCCATACAAACACAATTATACATTGCTTTATTATTCCTAGTCGCAGTCTCATTTGGAGGGAAGATAATTATCTCCCGTCAACAAGTTCTGAAATACTAAGCCCAATAGTAATGAACATTTCAAAGAGAGAACTTACTCTTTCGTTCCATGATACAGATGTGACGGAGTTAGCATCAGTAGATAGATCACAGAGCCTTGTCACTTGGCTCGTGCAAGCAGACCACAAATAAACACAACTGCCTAGTCCAACGCTGAGAACATTTTGAGAGCTCCAATCTACCAGGTTCAGATAGAAATCATCCTGCAACTCAGGCGCATCAAGAACCTACGAACAAAGGTTTTAAGCATGAATCATAGCAGTAAAAGAAAAAAAATTGTGAATTGAAAAAATAAATACATGAGTTGAAGAACAAAAATAATCTATCTAATGGCACTGGGATTGCATGTACATTAGGGATAGAAACAGGACTAACTTTGAATGGAATCCGTGATATCTTCCTAGTAGCTTTCCTGGGAGACCTGAGAAGCTTTTGACTGTTAGGCCCAACAGGTGACAACGAATAAGGGGCAGTCGCTTCTATGTTCAATTTGGAGGGCGATGGGGAATTGAACTGAAAAAAGAAATTTATATATAGAGCTGTATGCTTTGGTATTTTATTTCCAACATGTAACAAATCAGAATGAAGATCAATCTGCTTAATTAGCAAAAGTAATTTACTTTGAACAAAGAGTTTTTCTCCTCCAAAGAAGAAGAAGTTCTTTTTTCGTCGGTCTGATTCTTTAATCCTGAAATGCTGGTGCCAAGGATTTCATTGCGAAGCAAACTGGAATAAGCAACTCCTTCGCGATCATTTGATGAGCTAGCAGAGTAACCATCCCTGTTCCTTCGATGGCGGTTGTTTGATGCTTTATTTTCCTGTAATAGCCAGTCAGGGGCAACCCCCTGCAATAATAGCATTGACTTTGTCACAGAAGTACAATAATTAAGAAAATAATATGGGGCTCACCCAAAATATTTATTAAATACATAGAATGAAATTTATTATTGAATAAATTAAGTTTATTATTAGACAAAATTTATTTAATTAATCACATTCATTCGAATTAATGTAACATTAATTTAATAAACTAATTAATCACCTAATTCATTATTCCATTGATTAAATATTCAACAGAGTGGGACAGGACATACTGACTAAAAGCAATAAATCGTAAGCAGGCACAAAAATGCATTTCGAGCTAGATGACAGACCTACAAGGCGATAAACCACTAAGCGGTAATTTACCAGCAGTGTTGTCTAGGAGGGATAGAGCTTCAACTAGGAGGTATTACATAGTAATTTAATTAGGTGGTTATTTCATACTGAGGTTTGATCTGAAGGAGAGAGCAGTTTTTACTATTTTCTTATTTCTAAAATACAACATAATTATAGAGTGCAAAAGGAAAATGCAGATAACACACAATAAATTAAATTAAACCCAACATTCAATTGGAGGAAATTATTCCCCAAATGGGCTACTGTGGAAAAGGAAGTAACTCAAAATTAATTACAAAAATCAAACAAAAAAAAGGAAGGTAATAAAATAGTGCTAGATTATGCACTTTCATCATTAAGAATGAAATTTTCATAATAATATTTTAATCTATCAAATTTTGCACTGGTTTTTCCGAGGATAATGTACTCAGATGATAACATTACTAAATCACCCCTGCCAAGAGAAAGCAACCAGTATGTCACTAGGCACTTGTTTCTGCATGGTCTCCCCTCCAAAACCTGCTGCCGGGCGGTAGCGATAATTTCCAATCCACGACAAAAAAAAACATCACCAGCAACAAATAATAAATTACAGAGCCACAAGGCCTTGATTGCAAATAATCACAAACATAAGGTAAAGTTATCAAATTTTCCATTCAGTGCGAGTGTCTACTATACCCCATACCAAGATCACAATGAACTTAAAAAGCACCTCAACATCTTATGTTCTGGAGAGGTACAAGTATAGACTCGGCTCTTTGCCTTCTTGTTCTTTATCCATAATCCGAAGAAAGGGCTCAATTATTTCACAATTTGTGAAAGAAATAGTGGTGATTGAATGCCACTGCTTACCGGTAGAAGCTGGAATCTTGTTTGCCAATTTGTTCCACATCGAAGAGGGATGAATCGGTCATTTTCTGGGCTGCAGAGCGACTCTGGTCTTAACTTTGTCACATCGACTGGCTGTAAAGAAACAACAATACATTAGCTAACATACCATTCAGGTTTATAGCGCAATATTTGAAGAGGCTAATTACTGCAACCTCAAACACCAGTGTCTAACTAGGCAAAACCATCTGCTCTTGAATCACAAATGCAACAGACATCTAGGCTTTTTTCAAGGACAATCACATTTTCCCATAATTGCTTAACTGTGAATAAGCCAGACATAATTGTTCCAAACGAAACTCAACTATGAATACATGAGGAATTGCTATGAGAGCTATGTTCTTACTTCAAATCGTTCAGATCCACTGCTTTTCAGAGTGTTATATCGGCCAGTTTCATAAGGTGGTGGTGACATAGGAGATTCGAGGTACACCTCATCATTCTCAGTTAGATTATCATGCTCAGACTGAAGGGGCTCCTTCTCAAAAACCAGAGTGTTCTCTCCTTCATTTTCAATGTCACCATAGCTTCTCTTCGGTGGTATCACAATAAAGTTACTGCTCTTGGCTTGCTGATGTTTCAACCGCTGGGCGAAAACGGAGTTGATATTGCACCTATCCATGGCTGAAAATAGAATGAAAAGTTTATTAGGTGAAAAATCATTTCAATGGACTTCCACACTAAGGCGAATGCAACTCTTGGATATTTTTAGTGGCTTTACAGGGTTGAGGGATTTTTTGCTCAAATCAGGGGATTTTTCGACTCGGTTTAGGGGGATTTCTAGAAAGGTACTTGGCAACACTGTCTACAAGCCAAATTTCAGCAGCATACAGTTAATCGGCTAAATTATTTGAAATCCCTAATATGATCACCAAGCGTCCATTATGGGCTCCCGTAGCTCTGCTAACGGGAAAGCAGAATCACAGCAACATTCGAAGAGCATGAACATATAGATTCAGTGGCACAACATTATAGAGGGATCGGTAGCCGAAACCACCACAAACACATGTAGCTTATTAAGTTGACTTCAAACTGAACACAATCGACTTCAACAAACCCAAACGTGCAACGAAAGTTAGTTGATATTTCCTCAAAAAAACGTGTTTTTATTGGAGTGTTCATTGTTGTGTGTATTGGTAGCATAATATGCTATCTATCGGCAGATCCATGTCGACACTACACGATCGTCTAGCCAGTCGTTATAGGAGAGTCTGAGGTCTGTTATGGAAGCGATACAATCTCGAATTAATCATACGAAGACAACCATTTTCACTCATTCAGAGGGGGTCTAAATTTGTAGTCCAAACAGCTAACGCGTCTGTTATTACGTCGGTTATAGCACGTAAATAACAACTAATGGTCATGACTCTAACGGAGCCTCATGAGTCTCGATACCCGCAATATTGTCACATCGATTTCAGCTGTTAGACTATCGTCTCACGTCAACGACGACTTACCGTTACCAGTCGAATAATTTATCGATCGACTCACAATTTTTGTGGACATATTAAAAAAAATGTTGTGGTTTGTTGCGTATCCATTAAGGTGCTTACAGACCAAATGTTAGTGAAAACAAATGTTATTAACATATGATGTTGATAACAATAATGTTTGTAACAAAATGAGATGATCTAGAAAATATGTTACCAACATTGTTGACAACAATGTCGTCAACTTTTTTGTTGCCAACAATTCTTCCGTCTGTTTTATTTGGGTCTAGTTCTCTAACAATGTTATCCACAATGTTAGTAACAAATGCCGGTTTGTTATCGCTCATGGCTCGATAACAAAACTCGGTGTCGCCAACAATGTTACTAACAATGTTGACGGAAAAAATAACAATGTTACAGAAAATGTTGCCAACAATGTTTCCAATAACATTTCGGGTGAGGAATTGTTATCAACATTTTTCAAGTGCCGTAACAATGTTATTAACAATTCCTCGCCCGATGTTGATAACATTGTTACCAACAACAATGTTGCCAACAATGTTGCGTTCGGTGTGAAAGGAAAGTTACTGAAAAATGCTAATAACAATGTTTTCAACAATGTTATCGTCCGGTCTGTAAAGGCCTTCAGATTCAACATGGGGTTGAGGTGGAGACATTGATTGCGACGTTATCTCATATTTTGTTTTTATATTTCTTCTAGCGCTTTCGCCGCTCTGGGCCTCTTCAGGAAACATCTGTCAATTAATAGCTATTATCGATATTTTTATAAACTGAGACAGCACACTATGATCACATTCGCCGATAGGAGTGAAAGCGGAAGTGTTCTAAAAATATTCCCAGTAAGTACCCAATAAGTTACCATTTCTCTGTCGTAAATAAGATCTAAATACTTAACTGTTAACTTTTTCAACGTTTTAGATTCATGACAATCCCAACCTTGTGGAGCTATTACTGGGCCTAATTTTTAAAACTTTTATAGAAGGTATTCACAATATTTATACTCTACACATTATTTATTGACTCCTATCGGCGAATGTGATCATAGTGTGCTGTCTCAGTTTATAAAAATATCGATGATAGCTATTAATTGACAGATGTTTCCTGAAGAGGCCCAGAGCGGCGAAAGCGCTAGAAGAAATATAAAAACCAAATATGAGATAACGTCGCAATCAATGTCTCCACCTCAACCCCAAGTCGTATTAAAAATATTTGACTTCTTCTTATGAAATAGGTTCTACAAATTTGACGCGAAGAGCGTATCATTACGAATAACTCCGGTTGATTGCAATCGTTGACGCCGCGACAGATCGAGGACATGAAAAAGATATTATTGAATAAAGAGAAATAAAACCCTATCGCATCGAGGGACGATTTCGATAAGAAATCTAGAGGGAAACAATCTCTGTAGTAATGAGCCCAGCATTAAACGCTAGTAGTACCTAGGTATTGTTCAAGCTCATTAGTTGTTTTATCGTGATATTTCAACAGCACTGCAGTTCAGATGATAGTTTAATGCTCACAAACACTCCAATGCACGATATATAGACACGGTACGACAAATAGACGAAATTTCTAAGAAAATAATACTGTAACTCACCTAAATAGAATCTCGGAATTATTGAAGGCAGCCGTTTTGAACTTGGATTCACAACAGAAGACTTTGCAAAAACATATCAGTTGAGAAAAAATAGACGGTCGCGTTAGTTCCCACTAATTACACCTTTCAAATTAACTAAATTTTAATTTTGGAGACGGGTTAACAAAATTTTTATTGCAATCTAAGTTCACACTTCACTAAATTTCCAAAAAACATACTACTAATCCTCTACGTCAACGTCTGAAAACGGTACACAGTGCAGTGTTGCCAAATCACATTCAAAAATTATGCAGTTGGTTTCGGATTTAGACGAAACTGACTACAAAATAAATGAAATCTTGCAACATTGTAAAAATTCCAGCAGAAAGGTGATTTTCACGTAAGATTAGTCATCATGGCCAAAATTTGTGCCTGGACACCTACTACTCAAAGCCTTGGCCATGCAAATCGTTCGCAGCGTTTCCCGTGGTAGAAGCTCAACTAACAGAGCTGGCTGAATTTTTTGTTCCTTTAGTACCTCGGTATTGACAAAGTGTTTCTGGTCCAAGGTGAGTGTAGAGAGGTGGGTCAGTTCAACAAAGGCAATATGACGGCAATGAAAAGACGTTATTGGCCTGTAGATCCCTGGTGTCTCCTTTGAGTTTGACTGCTTAATTTACTTATACCTATATGTTCATTGGTTTTGAATTTAACCCTTTTCCTGGCAAAAACAGAACTAAAAATGATAAATAAATAAAACAGAATGAATGAATGAAAAAATGAATAAAACAAAAAACAGCAAAATTGATGCTGAGCATGCCAAATATTCAGAAAGGGGCATAAAATCCAGTTTTTGGGAGACTTCTGAAATATGAAAAGGAGAGTGTTCTTTGCTGATATTTTTAAGATTTAGTGCTTTAATAGATAAAAAATAATATCATTCTAATGGTTTACAATGATTCATTAGCAATTTTTTAAAGTAGGTGCCATTTTGTTTTTTAATAATTATAATAAATCATTGAAATCGCCCATGAACCCCCTCATAATTTGATGTTTGACAGTTTAAGGCATGTACAACCCAAATATCCAATTATGAAATTTCTGTCAGTCTTCCTTCAAGATTTCTTTGACAAATCTTTAAAAGCTAAGTTCTTGAACTTTTCACCCAAAATCAATTTCGGTCTGACAGTCGCTCAATTCATTAGCCAAATCGGTATCTCAAATTTTGAAAATATTTTAGAGCGTTTTGTGTGGGGGATTCATATTATCCAATTCTTTACAGACATAGGAGTATTTCATAGCAATATCGATAGATTTTTGGACACTGAATCGAATGAGAGCATCACGGTTTTGATAGCTTTATTGATTCTCGAGATTTCGCAGCTTTCATGTAAGTCAATTCTCAAGTTTATCAGAAATTTAGCATAACTCAAGAATTCATGGAGCTATAAAAATTGTTCTGCACTCGTTGTGATTGCCGTCAAAGACTCTCTTCAGCTGTCTGGGGAAAAATTTAGCTTTTAATTTGCAAATTAAGAAAAATAAAAATGATTAAGAATACCATAGTTGCTACAGAATTTTCCCTTTCCATCTGTTGTTAGATGGAAACGTTCACAAATGTTTGACATCTTATTATCTCAAATGGATGGCCTTCATAAGCAAAGGAATAATAAACCACTTCACAATCCTTTGCAGCGATATTAGTACTCACCAGTGTTAATGCTCAACGTGGTAAAAATATAAGGGCAATAAAGAAACACATGATAGTACATAGCTAACCTTCTCTTTTGCTACCTTCGCAGTTCAGGCCATGTTTACTACTGCACTTCTCTGGCTCGTCCTGTAGTTTAGATGGATTGGATGTAATTGCAGTTGGTGACATTATCTTCATTTCGGTGACGCCAGAAGTGTTTCCGATGGTTAATTAATTTAAATTTAAATTCGTATAATTTACAATCTTGAAGATGGCTAACTCGACTCCCGCTGCTGATAAAACGGTTAATAAAGTCGCTCTGTGTTCAGCAATATTTGCTGGCTTTGCGTACGTTGGCTATTCGGTTGTAAGGACTGCGTTCTGCCGTAAGCTTGGTCGACGAGAAGGAGAAGGTGAATAAACAATACTTAGAAAGCCTCGATTAGAGGGATTTCAAATCAAATGCCCGTTGTGAGCGTCAATTCTGTACATTCGAGGAGTAGAGCAGCCTTTTTTTCTTCTAATTATTCTATAAATAACCTTCGTGGTCGTGTAGCGAACTATTTTACAACATTCTCAAATATTGCCACTCCACGATTCCAGAAGTGCAGTTTATATGTAAATAAAAAAATCCGTGGGCTGTCTGAGCCATATATTACGCCTAATAAATGTAAAATTGAATTTTCATTCAAATTTCAACAATATTGTTATGAAAGTTGATGAAACAGAGTTAGTTCGTCTGGAAATATCGCGTTTTATGATGTTTGGTGATTAAATCGTGCTCCCACAGTTTCTCTCATATAAAATTCACCAAATGTGGCTTAATACGTTCTGCTTATTGGGGTCAATGAAGTATCGGTCTCTTGAGGGTTCGTTCAATAATTTGTAGCTTTCTGGTCTGCGCCGGTCCCTAGATCGTATTTTTCGGTCATCCAGTTATATCGGCGTAGGGCTGTGAAGTTGATACAGAAATACTGTAATAGGATTAAATTCTGATACAGGAATCTTAAGGTGGAGTGAAAATTATATCGAGGACGGGGAGCGATAACAGGTATAGTGTATTTTCAGTCGCAAAAGTAAGGCTAGGAACACGCGAGGCGCCGTAGAACGCCGACGCTCGAGTCAGCGACTTTTTGTCTCCCAAACCCCACGCGCACACACAAGGCGACTTTTTTTCTCAGTTTGGCGCCAGCCTCCATCATGGAACGAGAGAGAGCTGTTGCACTGATTGTCCTCTACCGCAGACTTAAAAAAAGAAAAAAACGAAATATGTGGATTCATCCCATAATTGCATTGCGGGAGCAAAATGGGGTTTTTTACACCCTCTATCGGGAGCTAAGGGAGGATGAAGACAAATTTAAAAATTGTTTTCGCATGTCTCAATCATCTAGGTAATATACGCACGCAACACGTAAACAAAACTGTCTCAAAATAGCGACCTTTCAGCGTCACAAAGGAAGTGGGGGTGCCCCGTGTGTGCAATCTAGTGCTGTGATTCACATTTCGATACGGCTCCCGCGTCTCCCACTCTTGCGCCCCGGGCGTCGGAGTCAAGGTGCAGCGCCGTGAATTCTCCGACTCTTGCGGATAAAAATCCACGACGCTTCGTGTGGGCGCTCAATTTAATTCAATGCATCTCAGCTTGAGAGGTGGAGTTAAAAAAGACGCTGACTCAAGCGTCGGCGTTCTACGGCGCCTCATGTGTTCCTAGCCTTAGTCTCAAAAGCAGGTGTTATTGGTCTTTATGTGCTCGAACGACTGTGAAATCATAACGAGATGTACTCATTCATTCGTACTTGTTCAGTTTCACATGTGCTTTGATTGAATGTGAACTAAACAGTATGCTTTTGTTCCAAAATTACTCTACTCTTATTGTTAATTTCCACTACAGATATCAAATGAATCATCAGAATTTCATTTTAAAATTAATGTGTTCCAGTATATCATGATGAGCATCGCTTGTACTTCAGAAGACTTTCACAGACTACACAAACTGACGTTCTGTTGGGGAATTTGGATTTGTCTGGTTCTGGAAAAGTTATTCTTCGGCCTATGACTGTCCAAGACAGAATACGTGAATTGAATTTGCAAGCTCGTATGTTCACTGACACTGTATTAGCAATCCAAAGTACTTCAAGTCATTCGCCAAGGCATTTACCTGGCCACAGGAGCTTGCAGGTAGGTGTTAGTAACCTTTATTGCACCTCAGCTAATGATAATTATTTCATGGAGTTGTTTGGTTTTCCTCAGTGTTCACCATGGAGCTCGCCGCGAATCCTCTCACCAGTAGATATGAGGCACATTTTGACAAGCAGGTCAACTGAAAATCTCTCGAATTTGGCGATTGGACGAACTGGGGAGCTTACACTGACGTCACCAGTGAGAAAACGAGGCACTCGGCGATCAATCAGGCGCCGAGCTCAATCAAGAAGTCCAGATCTTCACATGCATACTGACCTAAACAGCGAATCTGAAAGATCTCTTGCAGAAAAAGAGCAGCAATTGAAGCTTCATCTTGATAATATAGCGCACAGCCAGAGGTACGAATTATTGACATAATCAATAATCATCAAATTCTGTTTTTCACCGAGTAACTATTATAAGTATGGACAATAATAACCCATTAATAATAATTATAGTATTAATCAATAAAACCAATCATTAAAACAACTCTAACCCATGAAAAAAAAACACATCTAGATTATGTATGATGAGGCATAATATAATTATGGCACACTTTAAGTTTTGTTCCATGTATTTTCATGTAAGTGGATAGGAAAGAAATTGTTGAAAGTGGAAAAAAAAGGTCCGTTTTCCAAGGTTGGGTTTAAAACCGTCATCCAATGTTGAGTTTGAGTGGCTCAGTTGATGCAAAGTGTCACATTCCCCAATTTGAATTGGGTTCAGGTTTTTTAAGATTCACAGTTTAACACATTCACTGCGCATCGCTGATCAGAAAAATGCCACCCAACCTGGATTAAATACCGGTTCATTTTAAACCCAATTATCTCCTAATATTTACAGTTAAAAAATTAAAACTGAGGATACTTCCACACTTTGGAGACCCTTCAGCCTCTCCCTGAGGATAAAAAGAGAGTCAATAATCAGTGTGGGATTGTCTCACAATCGTATAACAAAAATAGGAGGTGGCTTGGATCCAGGATGGCCGCACTGAATGGATTACGTATGAAGTTTTTACCAATGAATTGTTTGTAGATTCCTCAAACCAAATTCTGGTTATGCCTTTACTTACAAAGTTGATTAATAATATTTTTTCACAGCTTAAAAATGCATGTTGTCATTTTTAGGGAAATACCTCGTCACGACGCCAAAAGCTTGGTCATCCTTCTTCAAAGCAATGACACAGCGCTGTTAGAAAGAACTCTCACAACAATTAGCAACGGAGCAACCAATTCTGCTAACCAAGTGAGTAGCTGCCCACTCTTGTTCTAACAATTGAAAGAAGGGGGTGAGCGTTAGAGGGTGGGTTGGGGATCCTTCCGACTGACTTCAGGATAGTCTAGGTTTTCCGATGAGTAGGACACTAGACACGGCTTGAACTGGCCTAGAGCGTGTGGTTCTTGTTGCGCACCTACTCTCAATTGTTGGAGCGTGATTGGTTAGCTTTAATTATTCTACTTTTGGCTGTATATAGCTATGGTATTTTTGCAACCTATTGAGTGGCTTAGGCTGCCTTCTATCATGATTAGTTCTCAGTTATGTACTATCTTCTGTGATGATAGTTTCGCTTCCTCCCCACAGCAGATTTGATCCTTGCAACTCAAAAAATATATTACATTAACTTACATATTGCACTTTAGATGTTCCTGGGGGATATCTTATGTCGTGTTTGTTGATCTGTTGCAATTATCCTTATTGCTCTCATGATTCGATCTCAGAAAATTGAATTTCTCTCAAAAAACTGAACTTCCCATTGAAAAAGTGAGAAGCGCTAAAGCACTTATCACATTTATTGTTTCTCTTGAATTTCAGAGAGAAATGGGGCAAAAAAAACTTTTTTTTCGTGCCCTTTTAGTTAGTTTTGACTCATCATCCTCATTATCTCGCTGAATCAAGTTGTGTCACTTTCAATTTGGCAGTTTTCTTAATTTAAGGGTAGGGATGCTGACCGCGGCATCAGAACGCGTCCTGTGTGTCCATGCCTTTAATTCCCATCTCACCAACTGCTTCCACTGATGTTGTGTCAATTTACTTTTCTTCTCAGGTAACATTGAGGGAAGTTGGTTGCTTGATCAGGGTGCAAAGGCTCCTTACCCACTACAAACCGAATGTTCAACTAGCAGCTCTAACTGCTCTATCGAATCTCGCCCTGAATACTGATAACCAGAGAGAAATGAAGGTACATTTTGTTTGTGAACATCTTTGAAAGATCTTACCATTCCTGTATCATATTACTTATGCTGTACAATTTTCAATTCCAGGATTCCATACCTGTCATTGCATCAATTCTACTTTCACAACCTTCTGAAAAGATTACACTACAGTCTCTCACCACACTGACTAACATAACAGCTTTACCTGACTGGCATGATGAGTGTTGCCCCATATTGCATCAGCTTTATAGCTTGGTCGATACGGGTGTTTTCCCGATCAAATTACAAGCGCTTAAAGTTCTGGTTAATTTGACCTGCAACATGGAGATGATTCCAAGTCTTCTGGCTGCTCAGGTGAGAAAATATTTGAAGTTATGAATGTTTGTGAAGGTTAATTTAGTATGACCTGAAATGCTAAGTCCTTAATATCTGTAGCAATCTCTCTCGTGAAAACAAAAAAATATTATCCCTAATATGATAATCGCCAAAAAAAATTGGTAAAATACAACTCTTTCCAACGTTATCTTCAACTTCTATTTTACATACTAATTGTGAGAGATTTATAGTGTTTTACTGAGACTTTTTTTCTTACAATTAATTTTATAAAAGGCCTATTTCATAACATTTTGAAAAAAGTTTTTTAAGGGTTGGTTTTGGTGAATTTCGGCCTGTTTTCACTCTATAACTTTTAAATTACGCACATTTGTAAAGGTAAAATACGCAGATGTGGAAGAGAGCTATCAATTCCTACAATTTGGTATTTTTGAAACTATATTTATGTTAGGTCCCTGTAGAGTTATTAGCGCTCGAAGGTCAGCAAAAACACGTTTTCTATTGTTTACCCGAATATATCGCAAAACGAAAAAAATCTGTAATGTTTTGTAATTTTTAATTGATTCTAAATTAAATGTCCTCAAAATCTCTGAATGAAGTATAAATAACTTCATTGCTCATATGGTTGGCTATACTTACTGGTGTGTAGAATATCACCGAACAAAAACAGGAAGCAAGTGTGTATCCATTCCAGTTAATGAACCATTACACCAACCAAAGATATCACACCAAACAATACACGAATGATGAAAACAACATCCAAATTAACCTTGCCAAAAAGAAAAATTACTGAGCACAAGGAACCAGTTAGGTTGGAATGGTTGCCTCTAAATCACTGGCTAGCTGCAAACCAATCTCAAAAAGTAAAAAAATTCAAGAATTTTGTTTATAACCGAATTTAGTAACTGAATGGTGACACTAATATTTTGTTTAATGCTTCAGTGTTGTATTTTGAATAGGTATATATTATTCTTGATTAGACCTTACAGAAACTACATATTACCATCAAATGTTTCAGGCTCCAAAAAAACTGTTGCACCTGCTAGACATTTCAACGAACGAAGACCTTCTACTACGGGTTGTTACTCTGTTAGGAAATTTGACTCAGGGAGTTCGGCAGCTGAACATTGATCCCATCTTGGATTTACCACTTGAAGACAAAGCTCCGTCCCCGGACACCATGTAAGATTTATTACTTTGCCAGCTGATGATGAACGAACATTTTCAATATGCTGTTGTGTTGAAGGGAAGAAAAAGTAAACTACTCATTCTACATATGTTTTGGCTGGCCTAGCACTTCCGCCCATTCGAGCATCCTCAAAGCTATGTGATACCACGGAGTCCACAGCTCTTGGTTCTTGGCCAGCCAATAAACATAAAGGAGAAGGAGTCCCTTGGTTCTTCTCCCTCTCAACACAAGAACCGAGAGTATAATACAGCTTGAAGTATTTTTAATAGTTTCAAGATGCTCTCACATGCCCTTGCACTTATTAAACACTTTGACAATGTATCAAATGACAAATACCTAGAGGGAATAAATATTATGAAAATTGTGACGCAAGTCAGTGTAAATAAATATTGACTGTTTCAGGTATGCTGCTATCTATGGAGTCAACGTTCAAGATAAGATTTGTAATAAAACGTTCACTATCATGAATAATCATCCAAATGAGGATATTAGAGTGCAATCTAGAAAAATTGTTGATGCTCTAAAACCATGAAATCATTATCAAATAAACTTAATTCACTTTACTGTTCATCACTAGGTATTTTGAATTTGTGGCTTTTTTGAGTAATACGCAAATTAACTATAAATTATGTTTACAGCTAGATGAAGGCCAACGTAATTGATTTCTTCTCAGAGATGTTAATCAGTTCAGTGTCCTCTAATGTTCATGGAGCTATATTATGGACGGTTGATTCAATACTTGCTTGAGGAAGTATTTGCATTTTTCTGTCTTGCGCACAAATTCATTGTTATTGCCTCTTTTGGAAGACGTACAATTCTATCATGTTGGAGCAGGCGTTAACTTTTCCAAAGAGCTATTAAACTTGGGCTGTAAGAAGTATCTTAATAGTGTCCTTCCCAAGGTGGCTTAACATTTTCGTGTCCTTTTCTGTCCCAAATTTAAAAAAAAACAAGGGTGGTTTTTATGGTTATTTTATCATGTTAAGTAAATATTGCGAGGAACTGTGATTCTGAGGCATAAATAATTATGGTTAGGGAAGTATTGACTAAGTATTAGACTACTTAGTCTATCTTTCTCTGCATTCATTGAGGGAGGTTTCTCGTATGATCTCGCTCTAGTTCGGGTGTACTTCTTTAGAATTGATAAAATTTATTTACTTGGACAATATTGATGAGGGGATTGAGTTGAATTAATAAAATCATTTGGGGGAAAAAAATAAAAATAGGATATTTGATGAGGTGTGGGCATATAGTTACCGTAATGTTAGATGGAAACATTCACAACTTTTCTGCTCAAGTTCTATTACATGATCTTCAACTATCATTATTGAAGCACAGGATATTAGGAGTAATTAGCCTATTTTTGTTTTTCTAAGTGTTAAATTTTGTTTGTCATCTGTTCTTAGGTTAAGAATTGTGTAAGGTTGATTAAAGTATTACTCAAAGAAGCCATTTGCTCACCCACGTGGCGTGTGTGACGAATTAATATAACAATTGTTCATTATAAATATTTTTGTGGACTTAAAATCAACCTCTAGTTGGCACGTAGTTATGAGTAGACAGTACTAGCTGATGTTTTGAAAATTGTTATCTTATAGAGCTTTAGGTGCTGATATTTTCTTGCTCTCAGTAATTACAGAGAATAAACTCTGTGTTCAATGGCGTTTCACGCTGTTTTAAATTATTGCTAGTATGAGAGAGATAACCCACCGAGTTGGTCGAATTCAGTAGAATTGTGATTTAAAAGGCTTCATTTTTTAGTTCAATGTATTGCTTATCGAGGCAAAACGATGACCAATCAGATGCCTGTGACATAATTGATATCAGCATTCAGGGTAGTAATCAATTCTAAGATTGTGAATCCATTAGTTCAAAAATGCTGATTCAAACTCCAGTGTTCATGGTCAGATGTAGTTCCCCCACAAAACCAACAGATTCGTTTTAGCTGCAAAATAACCACACCATTTGATTGAGGCTTTACGGAAACAAGACTTATTTGTTCTTCTCCTTTTATAAGAAAATACAGTACCTAATAAAAATTAATCACTCCGTTGAATATTCATCTAGGTACAATTATCTTTGATAACCATAAAATAATACGAACGGCTTTTGTTCAACTTACCTACATCACACGGAAATTCTCAGCAAACGCAGCACATCACACAATTGCAATAATCCAGAGAAAATCAAAATAATCCCGAAGAACAAAAGAACCGAATGGAACCGAACGTACGAACTGAGAAAGGCAAACTGACCCGTGGTCAAACGCTAACATTGGTTCAAGAAACGCTTTTTCTGAGCCATTGTCAGCTGACACCGCTGTCAAAGTTAATCGTCGTACGAGAAACCGGCCCTCAGGGCGATGTGGAGCTAAAGGGTGAAAGTGCTTGTCCAGCCAATAAAGAATCGGAGAATGAGTGGCCTGGTTTTTCTCCCCCTTACATTATCTCTCCCCTCACAATTATTTGTTTTGGTTCTCATAATTTTGTTTTGAAGGGCAGTTTCATTGAGCCACTAGTTTTCCATACTTTTTTTCTCTATTCTACTGAGCACTTTCACTGACCAGAGCATCTTCAGTGCATTCTAGGCTTAGGCATTGACACCATTCGTACCTATACTGTCTTGAGCTGCCCAAAGAGAATGAAAAAGTTGCAAAATAAAACATTATTAAGGATTAGTCGTTCAATGAGTTTTTTTCTATGGCTTGACGTGAAATTGACTGTTTTTGGTTAATGTTTGTGTTGTTTTCAGCTCGTTTCAGTTTAACTATTATTCAATTAGTTTTACTACATTTCTCGTTCTTTCCCGTGTATGTGGTGCTGGTTTAAATCCAAAATGTATCTAAACTCAAGCAATTAAAAAAGTAAAAAGAGTGTTCTAAAAACATTTACGGCTGTTAATTATAAAATCATATTTCTGATTAAGAAAAGACGTCGACTAAGTATTGATTTTGATATTATATTCATAGTCGTATTTTTTGAGCAGCTCTTCGTTTATATGTGGTAGTTTGTATCCTATTGTCGTGAAAACAAGTCTTAGCTTCTTTATATTCCCTTATCTATCGTAATAATAAACTTCTAATGAATAAAGCCTTCTCTCCCAATCAGGGCAAACACATAAAGATATTCTCCCTAAAGTTGCCATTGTTGCCTGAAGCATTTGGAAAGTAAATAGGTGATACCAAGAATATTGTAAGCGAGAATCTCTCCTAAACTTGACCTATCCTAGATCAAATAGTAATAGTAATAGTGATTCGATGAAGGAAACTGGTACACTCATTATTTTTTATCAAATGCTGCTTCTTTAAGGATGCTGAATCCAATTTAAATATTTAACGTCTCAAAAATCGCTATAACTGATTATAAATGCTAATTTCCAGTAAGTTGCGCACAGCTCATGAAACTAGTTTTCATTTTCATGTTTACGTAGTAAATGGAAAATAAGCCGTTTCTTGTTTTTTGGGGTGCATTCAGTACTCCCCAGATATGAGCACAATGAGATCAGCCTCTAAGTTTTCCGATTTTGATTATAGTCCGTAACAATTAATATTGTGAATGACGCTTGATTTTTATCGCTAGTGTCCTACGCCGCACTTCCACTTAATTCAAATTTTTGGAAATTTTGTTCAAGCTCTTTTTATTTTTGGGCCTCCTTGCTCTGAGAGTGTCCCCTTTTTGAAAAATTTGTCCAGTGTCATTGGATCTTCCTTCTGCTTTATTCATTTATGTATATCATGCTTTTTTGGGAAAATGGTCCGATTTTCCCTAGATTTGTCTCATTAACTTCGATGTGGCCTTAATGTCATTTTCTTGATTTCATAATTGGTTGTACCTGTTAGCCTACTCAAACATAGCAGTACTGTGGGATTTATGCCCTCCAATTTCAATTCATTATCTGCTACCAAAACAAAGGGGCACTTTTTCAATACACAGTGTATGTATCCTAATAGTTTTTGTGTTCCAACGTCAGGCAAAAAAGATACTCCATTAGAATCTACAGACTTCATGTCCATTTTCTTGTAAATGCAGATTGTATTTTTCTGAGAATACTGAACAATCTCTCAGTTTGGGTGCTTCCCAATTAGGGAAAAAGGTGAATTCAAGCCGGACTGCAGTGGGCGCCGAACTGGGTAAGAAATCGGTCGCCCAACTGTGTTCGATTGGATTATTTAACTTTATCTACAGTTTCCATCAACAAAATGGTTGACTGGTGGTAACCAAAATATTTCTCTCCATGACCTCTTTGGCCTGTTTGCTCAAACTCAAACTTCAAAAAATTCAAGGTTTCAGACCGCTGCCCTGCGGCCGTTTTCATCATCAGATAGCTATGTTTTGTCTAGCGAGGTTTATCATAATTTCACTGGTCCTATAAGTTTAGAAGTTACATCTTCCGAGTCTTGATTGTTGAATAATAAATTAATGATGAAACTCTTGGTTCTCATACATAGCAGTTTGTAAAGGTTATCCCCATTTGGGCAGCACCTATTCAAAATTGTCGTACCCAGTTGGGCTGTGATTTTTTTCCTAGTTGTTTCACAACTACCATTGTTTGGTATTCGCCCTTCATTATGTACTTGGACTTAGTAAGTCAGGAACATAAGAATTATTGTATTAGGTTGGCCCCTCTACTATGATTATACCATTGTGGCAGAAGGTCGTTTCTACATTTATTATGGACAAACATCTCATTTTTGTTACCATCTTCTTTGACTTGCTTCCCTCACCTGATCGTGTCATTGTACGAAATAATGAGAATGCATTCATATTTATATCATTCCTGATGAGACCTTAACAGTTCCTATAATTTCATCGATGTTCAACTACTGCATGGAGTGGTGAAAAATGTTTTTGATCTCCATTGATACTGCCATAGGGTTTTAGTATTCAATTCAATTTTAATCAGGCTCCAATTTAAACCCTCACTCGATTTAAATATGAGTATTTTACCCAATCCAACCTTGCATTCAATATATCTTTTTGCCAATCGTTTTGACTATTGTATTGATGAATGTTGGGTAAGGAAAAGCTATACATAATTTATATATCATGTATATTGTGTGATTTAGGTTTAATAATGTTGTTGAGGTGCAAAGTTGTTCGTTAGAGACAGTATATATTTTGGCCAGAATATTTTGAAAAAATTTAAATTATGATTCTAGATTGCATTTAAAAAGGCTGGCTTAGATAAAGCTTAACTCTTATGGCGATAAAGTGAAATTTTGAAAGGAACATGTAGTTCTTCATGCATGGTTCTCCCTTGCAAATCCCCTGGACGGTTGATTTCATTCTTATACTTTTTTGTATTACCTAATTCAATTGTTCAAAAATTTATGCGGGTATGTCTTTATTTCAGGAATATAATTAATAGAGTTCTGATTTGAAAAGGCAATTTTCTGCTTTGTAGCACCTTCCAATCAGCATGTTATGGATCCTCACTAATATGTTGATGTGATTCAATGGAAAGTCATCTGTAATGAAAAACGTATCAAGTCAGCCTATGCCAATTTCAGTTTTAAAGTTCTCTGCAAAAACTATTGATTTTACGGCCCAGCCTGGTCATATAAGAACTTCTCAAGTCTCTTCTGTTTGGGAAATTTGTGTTCTTTTTCAATGTAGGGATGTGAGTATAACCTTAGTTGAAAGAACCGTGATCGTGTTTAAGGCCTTTATGCGTGTTTTCTTTCAGGCAATGTCCGTGATCGAATTGACTGTGTATGAAATTATTTTCAAGTAAACGCCTAGTCTCTTTTATGAAATGACGTGCACAGTTATCGTATTTTTGTGGTCGCTAATGTAAAGTACCTACTTGATTGTTGCAATACTTAGTGTACGTAAATTTAAGATAGTTATTACAGTTTGAAGTTGTTCGGAAAACCTATGGAAACGTTGACTATTGGTAAGCCATTTAAATCCTCTGTTTCTGTTGAAAAGGATTTCGCTTATTACATGTTCATCATAAAGGAAAAATGAGCTGACATTTTCCTAGTACTCAATTGTATGTATATACGCATTACTAGTTCATGTGATGGCTTTGTTTATCATGTTCCTATGTTTGATTACCTACTTCGAATTGATTTTGAGCTGCAGCTTGTAAAATTATAATAAAATTGATTTTGACCAAATCTATGCTTCTGCTACCATAATCTTTTTTCTGTTATAAATACACTACTTTGTGGACCCTCCGTTTTGACACGGTAGGTATACCCCATTTTCACTTGGCATGTAGTATTTCATTTGCATTTTATGTCATATAGTGGGCTCCGGATGCCCCCCTCCATGAAATGAGGATTTAATCCAATATCTTGGCTATTGTAGTTTTTTAAACAGTGATCTTAGTGTTTAAGAGAGGCTCAAGAACGTCTGTTCTGAACCATCACAGAGTAGTAAAGCCATTAGCATTCTTATAGTAGAACTCTATGTTTGCACAAGGTGTGGACAATTTCTAGTAGGTAATTATGTACCTACCTATATATATACAGGCAGAGCAGGAGAAGCTTTAGTTCCAAGATCCTGTTTCTCAAACTTTTACCCGTCTAACTAATGTGAACGAACGCCTCAGGATAGGAGAAAAACCTAATCATGCAACTTTTCAAAGAGAACAGTAGGTAGGCAGATGATTATTACAAATATAGACCAATTTTTATACCCATATAAATGCTAGAGTAATATCATCATTATGTTGTCTGTGGAGAAATACCAGGCCACTTCTTCTCCATTTTTTAGCACTTTCGCCCCGCAGGGCACCATCAGTTTTTTGTTGAACAATTACCTCTTACGCTGTATAACTGCTACCCAGTAATAGGCTATGATCTTCAGTATCCACAGCTGAGTGGTTACCATAGTCCATATTCAAGAGTTTTTCTCCCCCTCACAACCCTTGGACATCAAGAAATGCGACGAGAAGGAAAAGATAGTCCATATTGTTTGGTACCATACCTAGCTAAGATCACAATTGGATGAGCCGTCATTGGGGCCATATCATGTCGGAGAATCGCACTACCTTCCACTGAACATGACATCAGCCAAAACGCTATGGCTTTGAAAATTATTCCAAACGTGTGCAATTTATGAGTGCATAATATTATTCGCTATTGTTCATATAAATTATTTTACTAAACGAGTTTATTAGATAGCCTTTGCCTATTGTTGGGATGTTCAATAATTTATGTACACTTGGTACTTCACCCTACAGACACACTTCTCTTTAAAAGAAGCTATCAATTAATAGCACAATTTTTCAGGAAGAAATGGTATTTTTAACCCATCTTTCCTCACTCCAGGTAGCCATACATATATGCAAGCAGTAGAAATAGTGATATTCATTTTACTCCCTATTTAAATTTTTCCAATTAAATATTAATTTTTTCAACATCTTAACGTTCAACGGCGGTTGTTAATTTCCAGGAATGTCAATTAAGACCAATGTAAAGAAAAGTAATAATTTATTCTGTGAACAAATGGTAAGATAACAAAGGCTAAAGAAATGGCATAGAGTAAACAAGTAACAGGAATAAAATAATTTCAGCTCTTAAACTATCTTATAAAATATAAGTATCTATAAGTTTTACCAATTGTGTGAGTTAGTCCGCACCAGACTCGCCGACTGTGAGTCAAAGGATTGCTATACAATATTCAAACGATGTTTCAACAAAATCAACAATGTTATAGAAAATGTTATTAGACTGGATTCACAAACTCTTACGAATATAAATTATTCTCCTTTTTTTTATAAGGGTTTTGCAAAATACGAGGAGACGTTTCCATTACTCTCAACAAAAGTTGATCAAGGTAGTCTTCAAGGTCACGTTGTCTTTTCACCTCTCTGTTCAGTTTGCTTTGTAGATCCGCAATTGCATGAATCAATTCCTATACAACAGAAATTAGAATCTATCAAACAATTTCACAATTGATAGAGTTAATTAATCAGGGCTCGGTCCGGTAATGAAGTTCAAACTCCTTGAACCTGAACTTTTCAGCGGAGAAAAATCACAAGTATAATGCATAAAGCATAATCTGACCCTATTTATAATGACATGTAGTTTCATGAGCCTAACCAAAGCTAATAGTTCGGAATTCAACACTTCCCGGCATAATAAAGTGTAATAATGAGCTTAACACCAAGATTTCCGACCATCATGGCCTATAATAGTGAATGCTCTTTTCTATGAAAATTGAGGAGATGACTGAAAGGGAACATGACAAAATATTCATCACAAACATCTCTTTAGTTTTTGGATTGATTCGAACCTCAGACCTCCGTATACAGTGGCCACAACGTTCCTTAAAACACTTAGCTAATCCTACAATTCCAACTTGATCAATTTGAAGCTTCTCGTGAGAAGAAAAAAGCCAAAAACTGTGGTACAATTTCCTTTCTGGCTCATCGGGTATTTCAGGCTCATATAGGTTAATATCCATGAGAATAAATCCCCCAAAAATAATTTGAGCTACATTAATCTTGTGAATATAATAGTATCATTAAACCTAATCGCCTGCACACTTACCTCTCTTGATTTGCCTGAATATTGAACAACAAGTTGGGGATATATGTTTGACACAGGCGATGCCGGTCTCGTCACTTCCTTCCCAATAATAATTCTCTCCATCGGCAATGTTGGTAGTTCGTCAGTGTGATCCAGGGCTGAAAAGTTGAATTATGTACCATCATAAGCTTGATATCAAGAGATTAATATGTTCTTTTCAATCAGCATAGGTTTGGTTTACGGAAACTCAAAATTTCAAGTGAATAAAAAGTTACACAGACAATATTGAAGTTAATACGGGCATTGTTAGTTTCATAGCAGGGCAATGGAATGTGGATGTTTCAGCATTTATATTCATCACGACTACGACAATTTGAGTGAGTACCACAGATATGGTCCGTTGAGAGAAACTTACTATTTAATCTTTTGGCAGGAGCTGGTGAAATCTTGTCTAGATGGAACGACTGGGCAGATCTAGGTGGTTTTGCTGGCGGAGGCGAGGGTTCAACTCGAGGCGAATAGTTGTTGACATTTTCATTCGATCGAGTTGAGTTCATATTATTAATGGAGCACCCAGAGCTCTTGTGTGATAATTCGTCCAGCTGGGGAGCATACGCCAACACAGTTAAAATGAATAAAAATAATTGAAGGTTACAAGTGCTGTTAGCCAATGGGAACATAAGGGGTATTCATAGCTGAGGAGTTTTCAACATGCAAAACTTACTACCATCCAACCAACAATACCAATTTACTCTCCGTTAGGAAAAACCAAGTTTAGATTGACAATATAGCACCCAAATGAACCCACGTAGCCTCAGCATATTCCAAGGTATGCTTAATCCTGAAAACTCCAGCTTCGATCGTTGCTATTGGTATGATAATGGAGAAACATGCTTAAAAAACTTCTTCAGAATGTTTGGTTTTTCAAATGTAAGTTTCAGAAATCCTTGTTGTGTTTTGTGACCAGTGTTCACTTTCTACAATAGATAGTTACAATTTTTTTTACATGTTATTCACTAACAAGTGTTGGTGCTCTCTGGCAGCCACAACTATCTTGATGCACAAATTCCTTGGGGAGACACTAGAATACGACATATTCACCAAGAATCGTAGTCTTTATCAACTGGAATCTCAGAAACTCCACATAGGAGCCATATGATAACTTCATTTGAGGCAGTATCATTGCAGTGAGTTTAGCAAGAATCGAACTAGACCATAAAGTGCCCTTTTGATCCAGAAAATGCGTAAAACACACACTTTTGTCCTAGTTTACAACCTGAGGAATTGCTCACAAAGAAGGTTTTTCATACTCCACATTTTTCACAAAGCCCTTTACCTCATTCTGAAGCCAGAAGCCTACATAGATACTAAGGATAAGTTGTATCCTTTGAGCCATCTTGTTAAACTACCCCTTGATCAAACTTCAGAAATAGAAAAGCTACAAGAAGAATATAATCAATATTCATGAGCAAAAACACTTACAGTAAAGTCATCATCACTTTCTCCTTCACTGATGACTCCAGGGTCAGCTTCACCAATAGTCTGCTTTGAGATTTCTGATCTGAACTGTTCTTCAGGATAGCCGCTGTCCTTTTTACTACCAGAATTTTTGCCAAGTTTGTTCCCTAAAAACCGAAAAAGTTAAAAAGAGAAGAAAAAATATGTTGCATGCTTCCTTTCCTAACCACCTAATATCAACTTTATTCAAATAATTTTTGTTTCAACAGTAAATAATTTTTTTTTTTTTTGGTCACGTGTTTTTTTGTAGAATAACAAGGAGAAAGTCCTTGAGGCAGTACTATATGCTTGAAAAATGACTACTCCACAAAATAGAAAATACAAAGACTTTGTGCTCAAGATTTCAACAGTTAATAATCAGAAGTTGCTCATAGTTGTATATTTTTGCTAATAAGAGTAATAATTATTATGTCCAAGCCAATTTCAACTTCAGTTTGGATTCTTAAGATAATGGAGTCCTCTCGAAGAAAATCTATTCACATCACAAATTGAAATACATGCCCCAACATAGCGATCTACAAGTTATAATAATGGACACTTGTTCATAACAATACATTGATCAGAATAACAACTAGAGAACATTTTATAGGACTATTTGAATCATACAGATTCCACACACAACCCTCTAAGTAGTATCTATAAACTTGCAACAAAACGGAAACCACCGTTAGTGATTCATCGCAAAATGAATACCTAATATAAATGTGAAAACATGTACTATTGCACTATTCATTGAACTATTCATTCAATTGCATTAACGTTTATTTTTGGCACAAAACTGGTACTCATGACAAAATTTGACACAAATCATTTTCCAAAATATACCAGAACACTCTAATGCGTTATTAAATGCTCAAAAATCTATTCTCCAATATTGGATAAAAACAACAAAAACAGGTGGACACTTTCAAAATTCAGATAGGTAATTAATTTGAGAGAATATACCAACCAATTTTTGTAGCAAACTTCTTAAGACCTTTTCTTTTGTCTAGACTGCTGATACTGATGAGACTTCCACCTGAAAACCAAGGAAAATAGAGCTACAGAGAAAAAGATAAAGATTTCATACTTACAACCTGCACTAAGAACAAACCATATAATAATTTTTCAAAGAAATAAATACCAAAATTAGTCTACAGTTCATTGGAAAAATCATGCGAAAAATTATTATATTTTATAATGGAATAATGATGAGGGATAAAATTCTTATTAAGCAATGTTAATCATCCCCAAGTTGATTCTTTCCATTTCTCTAGTGAATGTAAAAGTTCATCTGTGTGGAAACTGTTTCTCATTTGCAGGATGCTAAATGCCCAAAAGAGAGTAAAACTTGAAATTGAATTCTGTGGCTGATAATTAAACCAAACTGTATCAACTATTTATACGTTAATTAAATCTGATGCAACAAGTCTGGAATCAACTTTTTACAAATTCAAACGGTTTTGAGACAAACTATTGCAAACGCCTATGCATGACTAACTCTGATAGGAGTGGAAAACATTTACTCTAATAATTGTATGCAATATCAAAAACCTTTTTTGAAAAAATGGGATGGAATAAAACCCCAGAACTTGATAGGAATATGGAATGGACAATTATGCCCTGTAAAAAATCAACTTTTTTGCTAATCAATGCGAGTGACACTAAAATGACGTACCAAACGATTGAGCTGCTTGAGACAATTGGCCAAGGGATGATTTATGTTTCTCTTTTTTTGACAGATCGGAAAGGCTGCCTGCTTTGACAATAAAGGCGATTTTCACTTCAAGTTCTCCTCTATCCTTATTCTTATCTTTGCCAGGTTTGTCGCCCAATTTGTACCACCTTAAACACAAGACAAAGGTATACTTGGGAATGCAATTAAATACTTACAAATTTGTTCTCTCAACTCAGAACAATGTTCAGAACCTAAACTACCTTGCAAAAAGCCGAGTAGACTAGGATTAAGTGTGAATGAAATGTACTAATTGAGTTACAAACCGATAACTGATCATAGAACAACGTTAACAAGATCAACCAATATTCGATCAATATTTTCTAACATTAATGAGTGAATATCAAAGTTGCCTGTCAAATTATTCATTACGTTCGACACATGATTAATTTTATAGAGCAAATCAGAATACTGTAAACAATATTGCACTTCTATGGGCTCCTCAAATGAAAGAAAGAACATACTTATTTTTCGGTCTCTCATAAACGTCCATCTCAGCTAAAGGAACAGCTATTCTGCCGAGAAATTCATCAACTCCCAATAAATTGTGGTGAAGAGCAGTAAGTATAATTTCCGCTCGGTTACCCTGCTTGGGTATGAGACTGGAAAAAGTAAGGCATAGCACCATTAATGCATAACAAGGTGAAAACAACCTGATACTTGAACTTTTTTTTTAAATTAACGATTGCCAGGTAGTAACAACGGATTCTATGTGCAGTGCAACATTATCACTGGCAATTAGGAGGGTTACAATCCTCATTCTATCAACTTACAGTTCACATTTTTCATGCCATTCCACGGTTCCAGAAGCTTTTTCTTTTATGGAAGTTTGAAACTTTTCCTTCCCCAATCCAATTGTGACAAAGGCATCATTAGTACCTGTAAATGAAGGAAAATAAAATCCTGGAAATTCATCAATTGATGTATAGAAACGGCTCAAGAGCTATAAATAGCTTGTAGTGTGAAAATTATCATGAGCAGAGCTCAATGTTTCTTCTCTGTAAATATGCAGCTTACAATCAAAATCTATAGATGAAGAAGAAAGGTACAATAATAGCTTCTACTAATTAAATGTACTTTTTAAAAATATGCCTTGAATTGGTAGATGCCAAGTTCTGTGGAACGGAAAAAACTACCATCTAAAATCACGTTGGTAGTATAATTAGTCATGACAGTAACCAGTAAAACAAAGATAATGAGCTTATAAAATGGTGAGTGCGCAAGGATAGCATTATTAAGGTTAAATGATAAAGAAAAGATACTATTTTCTCATTTATAATCTTTGCCCAATCAGACTTTTCTACTCCTCTTTAGAAAAAATTTCATTTAGCAGGAACAATTGAAAAAAAGGCACCTTTGTAAATGTTGAAATAACTTTGAAGCATTCTCACGTTCTTGGCCTCCTTTTGTTGCTAGGTTAACCATGTAATACCAATTATTAATCATTTAATCCCATTTTTCTTCGGATTCCTCTTTGCAATTGATAGAGAGAGCACAGTTCATACATAACAACTAATTGGGTTCCAAGCTCAAACTTTTAGAACACGAATGATCAGGTGTTTTGGATATGGTAGCTTTTTGGGAACAGTTTTCTAGCACAGAGCAAACTACCAATTTACTAGAGGCACAAAATTTAGTGAATGAAGTTAAGCCCCGTAGATATCAGACGTAGGTCATTGATCTTACCATTTTTCCCTTTTCCAATGAGTCCTTTCGCCTTTTGGACTGAAAATAAGATAAAAAGATGACGATGAGCTAAACAAAAATGACATATAGCAAATTCTTGATAAAGTACAAACTGATGACATGTCACAAGTCATATTTTTATGCATTAATATGGAATCATTTCTAAAAGATCATCATTCTATGAAATTAGGTTTATCTCCAAAACAGTATCCTTCCTACGTCCATAAGGAATGACCCTCTTTGAGCAAGTATCTCTCGTATCATATCCAAGATTTTATAATCCCCACGCCCATCAAATAATTAAAAAACGCTCCACCGTACAGCGGTTTATTATTCCTTTGCTTCAATAATGATTTAAGAAGACCATTCACTTGTGATAGTAATCATCCTGAACATAGCATAAAAACATTTCTCTGTTCCCTGTCAACACTTTTCTGACAAAATTAAATTATAACAGCTCCATAATTGAAATTTCCACCAAAAATCAATCTTGGCCAGACAATTGCCAAATTCTTTAGCCAAATTGCTAACTTAATTTGAAGGGTATTTTTGGGGAGTTTTAATTCTTTTTTTTTTTTTTTTTTTTTTTTTTTTTTTTTTTTTTTTTTTAAATAAAATTTGCTTGGTATCAATTGCTGTAGACTTTTGGACGCTGAAGCAAATGATACCATAATGGAGATATTTATGATAGTGGAAACTCCGCAGCAACTATGGTAATTTTATACATTTTTATTCTAAATTTTCAAATTAGAAAATAAATCATTCCCCAAACGGTCTGAAGAGCGTGTTTGACGTCCATTCCTACGAGTATGAAACTATTTTTATGGCTCCAAGAATTATACCCTCATGTAAAATTCCTCCAAATCTCGAACTTGCTACACAAAAGCTGCGATAACTCGAGAATAATTAAAGGTGTCGATTTTGTTATGGCCTCATTTGATTCAGCGTCCAAAAACCCAGTCGAAACATCGAAAAATTGTCACTGACAACTCATTATCATTGAATGTGAACGTTAGGAATGTTTTCTTGTAAACAATAAACCTCACAGGGATAAGTCTCAACAGAATGTAATATTGCTGAATACTTGTAGCCCTCATCATTTCATTGTTGCGGTATATGTCCGAGTTTGTTTGTGTTTATCTTCATAATCCCTTCGTAGCTAAAAATTCGATTCTTAAATTATACGTAGAAGAGTAAACGCTAAGTAATAATAATCAACTGAGAACCCGAGTTGTTAAAAAAGTACTTCCATTACCCATTACCAATTACTTTTTACGGAAAGTAATGGCCATTAACCATTCCCATTACTATGAATTCCAAGTAGTGGTAATGGGTTGTTGCAATTACCACTACTTGGAACCGCAGAAAGTAATGGGCATTACCCATTACTTTCATAGTAATGGGAATGGGTAATTGGAATGCGATTACTCAATTACTGACTTTTATAATTCAGGGAGTTATAGACTCGGTTTGGGAAAAAAATTCTCTTACACGCTTACGCTTACTACTAAGTATACATAGATCGAAAAAAAGATAAATAAAAAGAATTTGGCGTTTCTAAAAATGTAAAGGGAGAGGGAAGGAAAGAAAAGAAAAGGAAAAGCTTTCAGTTCTCTTGGACAACCATCCAGCTGTGAACATTTTGTTTTTAACAAACGTTATTTTGCCATCTTCGGCGGCAGTCGAACGATTGTTCTTATTTGCGTCTATGGCAAACGCACCTAAGTCGAATCGCCTGAAAGATAACAATTTCGAGTCAAGGGTAATCCTCAAGGCAAATGGTTTTAAATTTTGCTGACCCTTTGAAAGTGTCTCTGTGAAATTCTCTTTCCTCACACCAAATCAAACTTGGGAATAAAATTAAAAATTTGACTGAAAAAGTGTATCAAATTTTATGACCTATCTACTTCTTATTTCACCTTTGATTTAACTAAGCTTCGGACGTGAAATCCCAGTAATGGCTATTACCCATTCCAATTACTTTTTACGGAAAGTAATGGCTATTACCAATTCCCATTACTTTTTACGGAAAGTAATGGCTATTACCAATTCCAATTACTTTTTACGGAAAGTAATGGTTATTACCCAATTCCAATTACTTTTTATGGAAAGTAATGGCTATTACCAATTCCAATTACTTTTTATGGAAAGTAATGGCTATTACCAATTCCAATTACTTTTTATGGAAAGTAATGGCTATTACCACTTCCAATTACTTTTTACGGAAAGTAATGGCTATTACCCAATTCCAATTACTTTTTACGGAAAGTAATGGCTATTACCCAATTCCAATTACTTTTTATGGAAAGTAATGGCTATTACCCAATTCCAATTACTTTTTATGGAAAGTAATGGCTATTACCAATTCCAATTACTTTTTACAGAAAGTAATGGCTATTACCAATTCCAATTACTTTTTATGGAAAGTAATGGCTATTACCAATTCCAATTACTTTTTACGGAAAGTAATGGCTATTACCAATTCAAATTACTTTTTACGGAAAGTAATGGCTATTACCCAATTCCAATTACTTTTTACGGAAAGTAATGGCTATTACCCAATTCCAATTACTTTTTATGGAAAGTAATGGCTATTACCAATTCCAATTACTTTTTACGGAAAGTAATGGCTATTACCAATTCCAATTACTTTTTATGGAAAGTAATGGCTATTACCAATTCCAATTACTTTTTATGGAAAGTAATGGCTATTACCAATTCAAATTACTTTTTACGGAAAGTAATGGCTATTACCAATTCCAATTACTTTTTATGAATAGTAATGGCTATTACCAATTCCAATTACTTTTTACGGAAAGTAATGGCTATTACCAATTCCAATTACTTTTTACGGAAAGTAATGGCTATTACCCAATTCCAATTACTTTTTATGGAAAGTAATGGCTATTACCAATTCCAATTACTTTTTACGGAAAGTAATGGCTATTACCCAATTCCAATTACTTTTTACGGAAAGTAATGGCCATTACCCAATTCCAATTACTTTTTATGGAAAGTAATGGCTATTACCCAATTCCAATTACTTTTTATGGAAAGTAATGGCTATTACCAATTCCAATTACCTTTTACAGAAAGTAATGGCTATTACCAATTCCAATTACTTTTTATGGAAAGTAATGGCTATTACCAATTCCAATTACTTTTTACGGAAAGTAATGGCTATTACCAATTCAAATTACTTTTTACGGAAAGTAATGGCTATTACCCAATTCCAATTACTTTTTACGGAAAGTAATGGCTATTACCCATTCCAATTACTTTTTATGGAAAGTAATGGCTATTACCAATTCCAATTACTTTTTACGGAAAGTAATGGCTATTACCAATTCCAATTACTTTTTATGGAAAGTAATGGCTATTACCAATTCCAATTACTTTTTATGGAAAGTAATGGCTATTACCAATTCAAATTACTTTTTACGGAAAGTAATGGCTATTACCAATTCCAATTACTTTTTATGAATAGTAATGGCTATTACCAATTCCAATTACTTTTTACGGAAAGTAATGGCTATTACCCAATTCCAATTACTTTTTATGGAAAGTAATGGCTATTACCCAATTCCAATTACTTTTTATGGAAAGTAATGGCTATTACCAATTCCAATTACTTTTTACGGAAAGTAATGGCTATTACCCAATTCCAATTACTTTTTACGGAAAGTAATGGCCATTACCAATTCCCATTACTTTTTACGGAAAGTAATGGCCATTACCAATTCCCATTACTGTGAAAGTTATGGGTAATGCCCGTTACTTTTTGCGGTTCCAAGTAGTGGTAATTGCAACAACCCATTACCATTACCTTTGAAGTAATTTGGTGTAAACAACGGTTGCATTCCTTAATCAGAGTTGGTCTGATCTTATTATAGGAATGGAACAAGTAATCATTACTCGGAATAATCATTACTAAACAACTCTGCTGAGAACAACAGCCTATTCGTGTAACTTGACGAATAACGTATTATGAATCATTCGCGCGGTATTTACCTGTCACTTGAACGTGAGTTGGGCTCCACATTTCGACGGACGGTGATTGCTTTTTATTGCACGACTTAAGAAATCAGTAACGGTACGGTCAAAAAGATTAATATAATCAGGAAGCAGAGCAAGAATAAATTTCAAGACCTAGACGAAATGGACGGCAGTTATTTAGAGCACAATACCAGGTCAGCTAAACATGAGCAACTCGCAAGGAACGGACGGCAAACCGAAGAATTTTTTCAAACAAAAACATTGACAATATACGGTGGATAGATCTCAAGAGATGTCATTTCTCGCCGAGGCGTCGCACTCGCGCATTCATAGCTCGTTCATTGTCGGTTCCCGAATAACTGCGTTCGCATATCGGGTGGCAACGTCATAACTCTGCAGAATACCTGTAAGTAATCAGAAGATGCAACAAGTTAAGGATAACCTATTTTCTCTCATCTCGCTAGGCTACTCCAACGATAGCAACATTAGACATGAAACTATTAGTATCGTGCGTGTTTTTCTTTTAATCTAACATTTAGCTTCCACGCTAGGTTCCAAATGGCTGGTCCTTGATTATGTCAAGAAAGTGTGTGCTCAATGTTTTTCCACGAACTTTGCGTTTGGGAAAGGTTCAGTTTTCAAAGGATTCGATATTAGAATACTTACTGATTTTGGTTGAATTTGTAATGAGTTGAAAAATTCTGTAAAAATTTTTTTTTGTATCAGCTTTTGGGAAAGCTCAAGTGGGTGATCAATAAATCATTATTTATCAATGATTTCAACGTTGGAGTAGTTTGTTTAGTGGTTAGCAATTATTATATTTACATTCTTAGCCGCCCTTTGAGCGATTCCTCCCTCCTAAATAGTAATTTTTCTTGGACGTGCGGGCGTTCGGCTCAATAAGTAGAAGTCGTTTGTGCGGAATTTTGCCAACACTGCAGTTATCTAGTATTTAGTATTACTTTTCATCGAGTCGATACCTATTCTACGATATTGATTTTGGTTTATTATCATAATGAACCATTGTAATCGCCCAAGAAAAAAAATTCTAACCCCCTCAAAATTTGATGTTTTACGTTTCAAGGCATGTAGAATCCGAATATCATATACAAAAAAATTCTGTCCGTCCGCCGTACGCCGTCAACAGTTTTCCGGCCAAACTGTAAGAGCTAAAAATTTGAAATTTTCACCAAAAATCAATCTCGGTCCTACGACGGCCCAATTCTTGAACCAACTTGCTAGCTCAATTTTAAGGGTATTTTTGGGGGTTTTTGAGGGGAAGAAAATTCATATTTTCCAGGGTTTATCAGAAAAACGTGTATTTGGTATCAAATTATATAGATTTTTGGACGCTGAATCGAATGAGACCATCGCCGGGTCGATAGCTTTATTGGTTCTCGAGTTATCGCAGCTTTTTAGAAATTTGACATGAGGGTATAACTCGAGAGTTCTTGGAGCTATAAAAATCGTTCTATTCTCATTAGAATGGTCGTCAAACACTCTCTCCAGCTGTATCGTTAGGCAATAAGTTTAGCTTTTAATTAGTAAATTAAGAAAAATAAAAATTATTAAAATTACAATAGTTGCTACGGTTGCTGCTTTAGTTACCATCTGTTTTTCGGTGGGAACGTTCACAAATGTTCGGAATATTTAAAATGACAAATGGATAGTCATCTTAAATCAATATTGAAGCGAAATAATAATAAACCACTGTACAATAATTTGTGGCGTTTTTTATAACGTCAACATTTAAAGATCTTACGAAAGGTTTACCATCAATTTCTAGCGGACTTCATATTAACAGCGATAGTGAGAGCATCGAAATTTCATTCTCCTACTTCTGGCTCTGAGAGGCTGACCCAGTGATATAGTGTCGCATCCCAGCGCTACCTGCAGTGTGATTTTTAAAATTTTCTATTCCTCCTACGTTGAATAAGAGTCTGAAAATCAGTTACTTGTGCGATAAATTTTAATTCGATTCTCGGGCCGGGCCAAACATTTTTTCTTGAGGAAATATCGAATAACATACATTTCTATACATTTTAAAATACATTTCTGTCAACACTTTTCTGACATAAGTACATGGGTAATCGAAATTTCCACCAAAAATCAATCTTGGCAAGGCAATTGCCCAATTCTTTAGCCAAAAAGCGATCTTGATTTTAAGGGTATTTTTGAGAGGATTTAGGTAAGGGGATGTGTGGGGAACACCCACTATCTTCTTGAGAAATGACAAAGGATTGATTCAAATTCGCTACCGCTACCTTCTCGACAGGTTCGGTTGATACGCACAGAGCCACCCCCCTGCTAGGTCGGCCCGTCCGGAACCACTAGCTTCAAAGCTTGTTCAAGTTCGCAATACTTACGCTAAGGGACTTCCTCTGTGGAAGTCTCGTCTCGATAAATACTTTAATTTTAAGCGTGTGGTCGTTAGTTGGTTCCCTCGTCTTCAAACTTCAACAGGGCCCAACCGACAGCTATCAAACGTGGTCAATTGCAGTGCCCACAGGATGCAGATTCGTATTTTCGAAGGTTTTTTTTTCATAAAATGTGTTCGGACGAGAGTTTGGCGTGTAACTCGGTCGAGTTCTGAACTTCGGATTCACATTTCAAGTTGGCAGGATATTGTTTCTTGTTTGTTCCGCTTTTAGTTACTCTTAGTGCTATATTATGTTGGTTTTAACTCTTTGCGGTGGTTTTATTTTGATTTAGGCGCTTTTTTCAGTCGACTACCAATCTACATGTTTAGTTGGTGTCTTTTTATCGCGGAGATGCGAGCAATAATTTTGATGACACTTTAATGGTTTGGTTGTAAATTGGGGGAACGAGAGAACGAATTTAAATATCGGACGGAACAGTGTTTGCATGATAACAAGAGACGAGGGAACAAAATTGAATGATCACACGGCAGGTAGCGCTAGGAATCGGCATCGCATCACTTCGGGCAAGCTTCTCGTCACTGCTCTTGGTTTCTCCTAGCAGCTACCGCTTCGCTTCTTATCTCACCTTACGTGGTCGACTAGTCGTGGACGCCAGTGCTCCGTTCGGTTCTGTATTGAGACTGATGGATTTTATTCGTAGTCAGTGCTAATTGAATATTGTTGTGGTAATAATATGCATTCTCTTCTCAGTCGGGGAAATGCAATTGTTGCATACACGTTGAGTTTGTTGGCGTGTTTGACTTTTCTTTGCTTCCTCTCAACTCTATTTGTGGACTATCGAACGACCGCGACGATAAACACTGTGAAAGTAGTTGTGTAAGTTATTGTGCGGCTTAACTTTTTCTCGATTTCGCATTAATAATATTTCGCACTGTTCCGGACAAAATGTAGCTATCTAGATTATTTGTATTATCATAATCGATGGCGATTAATAATAAAGTGGACCTGCGGCCGCTCTCATGGCCAGCAAATATTTTTCGAATCATTTTCAACGCTACGAATTTCGGATCGTGGGTTAGATCAATTGAAGGTTTCGACGTTAAAGCATGTACATGATCAATTCGCTTTGCAATCTCCTTGTTGGCGTGGCATATTGAGGTTGCGAGGTACCTGCTTCTGCAGTGACGTGTCTCAAAACTCGCCTATCACATTTAGTTGGAATTATATTATTAAAGAGGCGCATAATTATTTTGCCCCGGATTTGCACCCAACTAATTGAATTCGTAAAACAGGTTCACATGAAGTTTTTGAAGATAGTTACTCTAGTTTAAAACTAGCAATGTGGAATCTGGTTTATGGGAGAATTTTTCAGCAGCTTGGTCGATGCAGAATGCAGAATTTTTCTGCAGATGGTTTGGGTACCAAAAATACTCCGGATAATGCAGCCTCTATCGTAATTAAAAATAAGAACTCGTATAATCCGATTTCCGTTGCGGAGATAATATTTTTAGCATTGGCGAGATATTCGTACTAGCATAATTATTCTTACTGTAAGTGTCTGGCTCGATATTCGAGTTTTTTCTTTATAGGTACACTACGCAGAAAAAAAGTTTCTAGTGGGCAAGCTCAAATAATTTTATTATTTAGCAAGTAAAGTATATTATAGGGAAGGTAGAAGAGGGCCATTTGGCTCTAACTTTTTCCTGGTGAGTAAATTATAAACTTTGCGATCAATCGGTTTACTCAAGTTAAATTCTACACAGAATATTGTACGAATAGTTAAATTCTACGACAGAATATTGTACGAAAATGGTTCAAATGAGCATAGAAAAAATTGAGAAGTTATTTTTATAGTACCTACTTAATTTGGTCGTTACTGTGTTCCATTTGTTGCAGTAAGAACGTTCCTGACTACAGTGCTTCCCGCGAAAAATGTGATCTGGGTTTCATTACATTCGACTTGCAAGCCAACCTCACTAATCTCTTCAACTGGAATGTGAAGCAGTTGTTCCTCTACCTGACAGCTGAGTACACGACAGCTAACAACGCGCTGAGCCAGGTGCTTACTTAGCAACCTCTTGTTACCGACAAATATATTCATCTTCTTTTGTTTGTCGCATTTCGGTTTAATTCATTAATAAACCATTGTAGTTTTTTCATAGTTATTGGAGTGATGGGGACACAAACTAAGCGGCTCTTTATCAGGTACCTGATAGATCCATGTAGCCTTGAGGATGCCCGAACGGGTGATAGATCTAGGCAAATAAAAGGAGTCATGGAGAAAAACTCGCCAAGTTCGTCTCCCATTCACCCCAATAATTATATTATGATTATTACTTCCATGTTTACATAATCTCAGAGCTGATCGTCTACTATGTTTTTGAATTTGTACAGTTAAAGTCTTACTACGCTAGCTAGGTGTCAGCAGTCTCTTTTCAGTATAGTAAATGTGTTCCCTTGTAAATATTGCCTTTGTTCAAAAGTATTTAATTGCTTTAACATTAGTAGATGAAACGTTGAATTCAGCTTGGTTTAGATTGGAGTTAACCCCTCCGATATAATACTTTAGATAAGTTGTGTTTGAGGAAGTTCTATCATTCCTAATAATGATGTAATTGAGTTTTATAAAAATTAATTTTTTATCGTCAGCTCATTTCTTTGAAAACTTTTTCAGATGTTTTAATGTTTTAAAACACGCTCCAAATGATTGTGCAGTGGTTTATTATTATTTTGCTTCAATAATGTTGTAAGAAGACCATCCATTTGTGATAGTAACTATTCCAAACATTTTGAACGTTTCTGCGAAAAAACAGATTGGTAACTATAAGGGGAAACTCCTTAGGAACTATAGTCATTTTATTAATTTTTAAATCAAAAGCTATTTAAGCTAAAAGCTAGAGTGTTTGCAACAATTCCACCGAGTATAGAACAATTTTTACTGCTCTGAAAATTCTACACGAAAGCTGCAACAACTTGAGATGGTCTCAGTCGATTCAGCGTCCGAAAATCTATAGAAATCGATGCTGAATATAAAAATCCCCCTCAAAACCCCCCAAAAAAACAGGTAGCAACTTTGTTGAAGAATTAAACCATTGTCGGACCAAGATTGATTTTGGGTGAAAATGTCATAAGTTTAGCTTTTGTAGTTCCGCCAAAAAAGTGTTCACAGAGGCCGGACACAATAGTTCATTATTGAATAATATACCAAAAAATGGAAGGGCGTTAGTTTTAATAACTAATGGATTACTCAAATTCACAGGTTGTCCTCTGGGACAAGATCATCCTCCGAGGCGAGAATGCAATACTTGATTTCAAAAGCATGAACACTAAGTATTATTTCTGGGACGATGGAAATGGATTGAGGTGAGTGTAAATTTTTTTTACTCCAAGTTAGCTGTTAGAACTGTATTGACATTATTGTAAAAAGGTCGTTGAATTCGTTTCAAATTTCAATTTTACTATTAGACACCTTTTTATAATGTAACATATTGTTGGGTTTTTGTTAACTTGGTTCATCTCTTGTTACAGGGGTAACAAAAATGTCACATTGACTCTAGCCTGGAACATCATACCTAACGCGGGCCTACTGCCAAGTATTGTTGCTCGAGGGCACCATTCGTTTGCTTTTCCTTCTGAATACACTGTGGCACGTCTATAAAATTTTGTACTTCTGTACTGTTAACAAATCCTCGTGTTGTTGAGCCATTCCCATTTGATAAGTAAAGTTATGTTTTTTTAATTTGTATTTATTGTTGCCTTTCATCCATCATTCCTGCAGATCAGTGGAGTAAGTACGCTGTTCATTGGTGCTCATGCCAAAAATGTTAGCTGTGATACACATCCAATAGGATGAAAAAAAAGTAACTTTTAAAAATTCTCAAATGGCTCTGAAAAAATGTTCGTCTACGAGATGTTATTCAAGTATGGACGTATGAATGGGCTGAATTTCTATTCAAGAAAGAAGGAGAATTTATTGAATACATGCTTGAAATCGTTTGTCATGGCTCAGCTGTTATTTTAACGGAGCCTGACTTCTATGGAACTCGGTAGGAGGGATCCAAATTTAGCTATTTCATTTACCTCTGATTTGAATTTGCGTGTTAAATTGAGAAAGTTATTGCGGTTTAAGTGAGCAAAGGTTAGACATAACAACTACGAGTTTTCCAATGATTATAGAATGATTTTCATTGCTCTAAAAAGTTCCGAGTTATACCATCTTGCCAAATTTTTCAGGCAAAAATCTGCGATAGCTCGAAAAACATCAAACAGAGCCAAACCCCGTTACTGGTCTCATTCGATTTTGCGTCCAACATAAATAAGATTACCCAAACTAAATTGATACCATACACACGTACGTAGCTAAAAAATTTGGTGAAAAACATTTAAACAGAGCCACAAAACTTACGTTCTAATTGTTAAACGCCGGCCGTAATTTGACCTTTATAAACATTTCTTGATTTTAAATCATTAATTAATTTATTATACGTATTGGCTGGCCCAAACATGAAAGTACTATGTGATCAATTAACATCAATTTTAATTTTACACAATTACCTTAGTTAAATTTGGTTAGCCATTCGGAGAAGGACTCTTGCTATCCCAATCTGCGACCGGTTTAAACTATGTCGTAAAAGGAGGCATCGAGGGTGAAAGGGTATAAGGGGATTAGCAACGACAGGAGCTTGCAAAACACTAGCGAATTCTCTTTGCGAACGGCAAAAAGCGGAGTGCTGCAACATATAATCAACAGATGTCATCTTCATTTCAACAAACAGTGTTGCTAATATCGCAGGGTAAGAATATTAGTGACGTAAGCCCAAAACCTGTAAGATAAATTAGCGTCAGAAGTCGTTTTACTTTTTTGTGGGATCCTAATTTTAAAATACCTCAATACCGCTCAATAAATATTAAAGTTGGTAGCTCTGAAAGGCCATTTCGGCCAAGGAAGATAGAATCCAATGGCGACTTTCTTAACTAACGAGGACGAAGGACCAAAACAATGTTCAGCCCACGCTGTACAACCCATAATAAATTATTAGATCTAGTTTACCCAAGGTTGAATCTCTCTTTCTCTATGCCCAAGGTGTATTAATGACAAGGTGGGCTCGATCATTAAGGGACAGCTTTCTCTGACGTCACTGGTATTACTTTCATCAAGGTTTTTTTAATCATTTTTAATAAGAAATGGGAAAACCAGGTGTAGTGTGTGCGATTGCGGAATGCCGCGATACGTCTTCTCTTTGCGAATGGGCGAAAGTGCTCGGACAGCTAATAAAGAATTGGAGAATGAGTCACCTGGTTTTTCTCCACCTCACAACCCCCGGGAACTATTGTAATTTTAATCAATTTTATTTTCCTAATTAAAAACTAAATCTTTTGCCTAACGGTACAGCTGGAGAGAGTGTTTGACGACCATTCCAACGAGTATAGAACGATTTTTATAGCTCCAAGAACTCTCGAGTTATACCCTCATGTCCAATTTCTGAAAATCTCCCAAATTCAACACAAAAGCTGCGATAACTCGAGAACCAATCGACCGTATCGACCCCGCGATGGTATTCGATTCAGCGTCCAAAAATCTATATAATTTGATATCAAATACACATTTTTATGAAAAACCCTGGAAAATATGAATTTTCTCCCCCTCGAAACCCCCCAAAATAAACCTTAAAATTGAGCTAGCAAGTTGGTTAAGGAATTGGTCCGTCGTAGGATCGAGATTGATTTTTGGTGAAAATTTCAAGAATTTAGCTATTATGGTTTGGCCGGAAAAGTGTTGACGGTGTACGGCGGACAGACATAATTTTTTTATTGGATATTCAGATTCTACATGCCTTGAAACGTAAAACATCAAATTTCGAGGGGGGTTATAAAAAAAAATTTTCTAGTGCGATTACAATGGTTAATTATTGAATAATAAACCAACATTTAGGATCATTAAAGGTTCAAAAAGTATGCTAAATACCGAACAACTGATGTATGAAAAAAAGTATATTATAACGAAGAATCTAATTGTAGAAAAATTGCTATTATGATAGTTTTATTCTGTCTCTAGCCACCAAGTAATTAATAAAAACCGAGAATTAAAAATTTCTAAAAGTCTTAAAATTATTCACGAGGATCTACGATGTCCAAAAAATTTAAATTCGACCGAAGCGCTGGGTCACCGGAGGGAAATAAATCGTTACGTGCGCCTTCATATGAAATACTGCAGTACCCGCAATACATAGCTGCAGTTGCAGGCGTTGCCTATGCCGAAGTTTAAGGAGTAGAGCGGACGCCTGACAGGATTTTCCGCCTGTACGGTATCGCTATCTTCCTCAGTCTCAAATATAAAAAGAGCATTTAATCGGTATTTTCAAGAAATATTGAGGAATTATTCTTCTCAAGAGTTTCGATATTATTATGATGAAGTTTGCACAGAGTTTAGCGACAACCTTGCAATTAGGCTAACGGGCGACCTCAAAGCTTAGTAAGGGTTGTTACGAATTCGATATAATTATCACAATCATGTTCTATGATTGTTTGGTTCGTTTTCCAAGGCGAATTGACCGAGTCGGCAAAAATCACAAGAGACATTGGTTGCGGAAAATTTTACACTAATTCGAAATGGGTAACAATGAAAGGAAAAATTTAGGATCATCAAAGCTTCAAAAAATATGCTAAATACCGAACAACTGATGCATGAAAAAAAAAGAAATTATAACGAAGAAACTAAATGTAGAAAAATTACAATTACATATGATAGGTTTTTCTGCCTCCAGCCACCAAATAATTAATAAAAACCGACAATTACAAATTTCTAAAAGCCTTAAAAATATTCAAGAGGATCCACGTTGTCCAATAAATTAAATTCGACCGAAACGCTGGGTCACCGGAGGGAAATAAATCGTTACGTGCGCCTTCATACGAAATACAGCAGTACCCGCAATTAATACATAACTGCAGTTGCTGGCGTTGCCTATGCCGATGACTAGCCGGATTTTAGCCGGAGCTAGAGCGGCCCGAAGTGAAAGTCAAAAATCCTTGGGTATACGATTGATGAGAAACTGGGGATAGGTAATCAAACTTTGGTCATAGTGCCGTTCAATTGAGAGAACTTCATCGGCTGAAAAATTCTTCTTTTTTTTTAATTAGGCCTCTGTTCAAATTTTATTGCACTTTGAAATGTTATGACCCTGTTTTTCGCAAATAACTTTTGAACCGATTACTTTTACATGGGTATATTACTCAGAGACGAGAAAAAGCTATCAAAATCCTACAATTTGGTGTATTTAATTTTTTATGTTATGTCCCCGCGGAGCTATTAACGTTTGAAGAAAAATCAAAACACGTTTTTGACATAGAGTGGAATATATCTCGAGAGCTATTATATACGCTAGCCTTTTTCTTATTTTTAATGGATTCCACATTAAATTTCCTTCATTTTCTTCCACAGCACCTAATCTGTCCCATTTCGGGAACGTGACGAAAAAAAATCCCAAAGTTGAAACTTCAAATGTATGAAAATCGTAAAAAATTCAAAAAATATTATTAATCTTTCGACTTTGATTTTTTCCACTTTGAATTCGAATTCTTCGTCTAATTTCCTGTAGGAATCATTAATTAATCAAATTTGAACAGTACTGTAAGTATTTGCAACGGATTTTCAAAGTTGAAAAACGTAGGAGTGGCGTAGTATTAAACCGAGAAAAACTGATAGTTGTCGTGAAATTTCCGCCGTTTTGACGTCATATTCGGATTCAGCGTTAAATTTCCTATAAAAATAGCTTTCAAAATCGCTTTAAAACGAAAATGTAATTTTTCACTATTTCCGATGCCAGCGGAGCTCGGAATTTCGGCCGTCGAAAAACTCGATTTACGGAAAATAATTTCTCTGGCTCTGTTTAAGTTTTTTTCACCAAATTTTTTGCTATGTACGTGTGTAAGGCGTTCAAATGAAGACTCCTGCATAATAAAACAATTGATTCGCATTTATTTTGACCCCGAAAATCAGCGTTAAAGTCCAATTTTTGAGCTTTCAAAAACCGATTTTTTTGGACCACTAGCAGATTTTTCCGAGAAATAAAAAAAATCACAAAAATACATCATGGTAAGACACAACTTTCCTAAAAATTTCAGATTTTTATCTTTATTGAAAGACGAGTAAAAAAACGTTAACTGTTCGGTTGAAAAAAATCGCAGGGGTACCCCTTGGATTTTTCGCGAAAAATTTTTTGAAACCGATTTCGCTCAAATTCAGCATAATGATAGTTGATGATGTGTATATTAATAATATATGGTTCATTCTTCGTTTCTTTCGCATTAAATAGATGAAAATACCGTTTAAAGTTGAAAAATGTCACGTTTTCGTGTATAGTCTGCTAATATTGTTGAATAACGCAAAAACGGTTGAAAAATGTATAGGTACATTACATTGGGAAAATGTGGACAGTTAAATTACCTATCTTTTGGTATATTCAAACATCTGAATTGACGACTTTTTGTTTGAGTTATCCACTGTGCAAGTTACAAATCTTGGAAAACTTACAGTTGTTCTGTCTAATTTTGCTCCTACTTTGCTCCAGTTGAAAAACACAATACTTTATGATACAAAGTACATTCAAACACCTCCACCTACATACCAAATTATAGCAACTACTACTAAGTACTACCTACTAGAAAAATACCTATAGATTCCCACTCTCCATACGCCCATACCCATACCTATACTATATACTATATACTATACATATCATACTATATATCGTAGTGAAAAGGACAACAACCCCACAAAATAGAATGTAGGGGCCGAGTGGAGGGGCGGAGCCCCTCCGACGGGCCGACCGCGCGCGATAGCTGGGGGGGCGCTCAGCCCCTAGTGTTTATAATTATATTTTGGCTTCATCTTAGTAAGGAATTTAAAAAACGCAAATAAATATACTTATGTGTTTTTTTTATACCTTTGAATATATATACTTTACGCGATTTCAATGGTGGTCCATATTTGGTCCTGACCGATTTTCGGCCCATTTACACAGTCTTCTTTTATTATTTTACATCGATTATCTTTTATTTATATCATCGATGTTTCGAAAATTTTATATCGATGTTCGATAACATCGTTATTCGTAACATCGAAGTAAAAAACATCGAAGTTGATCAAGATCGATGTTCCCTAATCACAACTCGGTATGTGTAATGTGTATCCTTCCTAGGTATTGTAATTGTATCAGTGTATCAACATACCCCGAGCTGCTGCTCTTCGGGAATCGTGTTATTCTTTCCAGTTCCAAGTGTCAGTTCCTATCGCAATTTATTTTGGAACTGCGCTGAGGGAAGTGTTATAATATTTAACTGGATTTAAGTTCTCGTGTTATCGATTTCCTAGAATAGGTTTTTATTTTTGCTTCGCCTGCTCGTATTTTCGGTGTGATGACATTTCCTACGCTCGATCGTATAGAATTTTTGAGAAACGATAACTCTCAATTTCGTCTTAGTTGGCATTGACTGACCACCGCAGATTTCGACAAATATCGTTGGAAGTAAGTGGATCAATCGTCTGAAAAATGTTGAAGATAACCAGTTGTTCAGTAATTGTGACCTAGTTCAGTGGTTTACCTGTTAGCTTTCTGAACTTGACTTAGTTCGTAGAAGTTCTCCCCATGTACACCAACTCGTAAACTTTTACTCCAGGTGACGTCAATTGCGACTGCATAATCTATAGGCCAACATTAAGGAAGTAAACTGTCGTTTTATGCCATAATTTAGGTAAATCAATCGACTAATGTCCGGGGGTTGTGAGGGGAAGAAAAACCAGGTTCTCCGATTCTTTATTGGCTGGCCGAGCACTTTCGCCCATTCGGGCATCCTCAGGGCGACGTGGAGCCATTGGGTCCACAGACTCTAAAAAAAGCCTTTACATAAAATCTAATACATAATGATTTTTTTTTTTTTAGATTAGTAATCTAATAATGTTCAAAGCCATTCTCCCGGAAAAAAAATTATTTTTTTTTTTTAGTCACACTGTTGAAGGTTAACCTTGGAAATATGAATTTCCTCCCCCTCAAAACCCCCCAAAAATACCCTTAAAATTGAGCTAGCAAGTTGGTTCAAGAATTGGGCCGTCGTAGGACCGAGATTGATTTTTGGTGAAAATTTCAAATTTTTAGCTCTTACAGTTTGGCCGGAAAACTGCTAACGGCGGACGGACAGAATTTTTTTTATTGGATATTCGGATTCCACATGCCTTGAAAGGTAAAACATCAAATTTTGAGGGGGGTTAGAAATTTTTTTTTCTTGGGCGATTACAATGGTTTATTATTGAATAATAAACAACAAAAAAAGTAAAATACATTTTACTGAACCTTTTTTTCAGAAGTGGGTACCTATTTGACGAGGACCGAATGTTCAACTAAAGGGTTTTATTATTCTGTATAACTTCTACTTCACTTTTAACAATTTGACGATCCGTTCCACCAATAACTTAGGAATCCTCTGAGCAGAGTGGAACCATGAGGTCTCCGCAGCCCCATGGTTCATGAAAGTCTCGCTAGAGTTCACTGGCGCTATAGTTGAGGTACAGTATAGTTAGTTGAGGCGCCCATGTAGCGGATGCATTTCAAACTAACACCAGTGGCAGTTCGAATATCAGGACTCCTCAACGCATCTCAGTAGGAGGGCCATGTGGAAATTATCTCGGCTAAAACCTTAAACTATAATTAGAAATAACAGAAATGGATGCTTGCATACCTAAAGGAATGAAAACATCAAGTACCAGTCCAATTCAACTTGTAGGTACAAAGTAACTTCCTTCTGTATCTAAATAGAATAAAAATCCCCAATCGTAAGTAACAATGACAAAAAAAAAAAAAAAAAAAACACAGATGAGGAATGTGAAGAAGGAGAACTTGCTATTGGTGGAATAATACTTCCACTTTTACTACAGATATTGACGATGATTTCTGATGTTGTTTACTTAACCCTCTCGTGGGAACATCTGCCTGTGAGGCAGATATGATTTACATTTAAGCCACAAAAGCGCCACAATCTCGACCTGGGATGCCAGGCGACCTCATGTGCTTCAGTCAACATCTCCTCATTGATGTTAGAATGTTTTCCTCGCTTCTTGCGGCCATTTTTCCAGGTATACCACATTTTTCTAAACTATGGTCTGCTTCACAGGCAGATGTTCCCACTGACGTGCACTGAAGTATCTGCCTGGTTGCAAATATTCCCACTAACGTGTGTTTCAGTGTCTGTCTGTGATGCAGATGTTCCCCTAGACCAAGTACCCAGTTGATTCAATTTTTTTTATGAGTGTTAGTTATTTCAATTTCTGACTAAAAAACTCAAAATAAAGCTAAGCAAAAAAGAAAACCTTTTCTCAATTCACTTTTGTTGTTGTTTTTCTTTTTTTCCGAAGAGTTTTGGTTTTTTTTCAACTTGTTGAGAGTTTTGGTGGCTATACCTGTTCTTATATGAGATACTACGAGCCTGAATCAGTAGTGTACTTGTTCCTGGAGAATGGCGCCAATTCCACCGAATATTTCGAGCCGTACAAGGCGAATGCTCTAAAAATATTTGCAATGAACATGATTTACAGGTATGTCTGTCTCACAGGCAGATGTTCCCACTAAGTAGGTAGAACACACATGTTCCCACGAGAGGGTTAATATTCACATATTATGGTGTTGGATCTTAACGCCATAATATTTTTAACTGCTCTTTGACAGAACCCCAATTGTGTTTTGTGTGGTATGGGTATTTTATGTAATCACTGTGGGGTGGGTACTGTTGTTGGTTATGAATACGTTTTGTATTGAAGCTCACATCTTCTCAATTGTAAGTTGTAACTTGCACTCTAGTCTATAAATTAATTTAAGGGTTTATAAATGTTTCAGATGTCCCTCACCATCCAACAAATTGTTCTCGATGCGAAAAATCTTGCAGTGAAACTGAAGGAAACTAATAATACAGCTGATAATCTTCTCTCACTAGGACAGAACGTCCATGGCCAAATAGATATTATGAAACAGGTAATATATGCTAATTATGATATATTTGATTAGTGCGTTTTATTTTTTTTATTCAAATGAAATATGAAAATTTTTAGTATTCTGATGATATTGGAGAACTGAATGAAGCCGCTCGTCACCGGCCTCACACTGCCCTCGTCGCTGGCATCAAGCAAGAAAATCGCCACTTACGAGATTTACAACAAGAAAACCGGGAATTAAAGGCTGCATTAGAAGAGCAGCAGAATGCGTTGGAATTAATCATGACAAAATATCGTCAACAGGTTTCAAAGTTAGTTAATGGCACGAAGATTGATCTTCTTAAGCTGCACAACCAACGATATAATGAGGTAATTATATTACGTTTTGTAAGGATTGAAGTTTCAATTTATCCTGTTGAAAAGTCTCTAAATAATTCTGAAGAGCGACTCAAGCAACATAATTTTGTTTTACGTTTACCTATTTGATCGTTGGGGCTTTTTACTTGGTCAAACGAACGGCAGAGACGTCTACTTGCTACTGTTTAACATGATTCATAGTAAAATTTATTCCTATTACTACCCGCCCTAATGTATTGCTCTTTGGTCTCGGAGACTCTCTTAAACTTGGATGGTTATGCTATTTTAAACATAACATGTTCCATATTCTTATGAATTCCTTGAACTTAACTTCATTTCCAGAAAGTTTTGGAACATGCTGTGAAAATCCTTGAAATGGCTGAAGTTATGAGTAAAGCTGCCTACGTTGATGATGACTCTCTTCTAAAAACGCAGGAGGAACTAGCAAAATTGGCTACAGAAAATAAAGTAAGTTTATTTGAGTAAAAAAGTTTAGCAAAGTGATTTTTGTTCCTGAAAGTAAGATTGGCTGCTGAAATGAACCTTTGCTGCTCTGGGTTGAGTGCTTATGAATTGACAACCACCAAGTGAATTAGCGTTCTAAATAGGTCGTAGAAACTATTATGATTCTGTTTGACTGTGGAGATGTCTCAAAAAGTATAGAGTGGTGTCTTTTTTGTCCTGAGGGTTTTGTTTTGCTCCAAGTGGATCTATTGTGACTTAGCCATTACTTAGTAGTACACATCAGGCATCCCAGCCTCCTTAAAGCAAAGATGTCCTTCCCGGCAGCACAAGAGATCTGATGGGGTTCCAGAAACTCCTGTGAAACTCATCAGAATCTTTTGGCTGCAACCGCTGGGCAGTGACAGAGATGTGTTGCGCTGTCTCCATCCTCCTCAAAAGAGTCGGCATCTGACATCCTCTGACCCACCCATCTTGTTGAGATGGTATCTCAGCGGGCAGTGTCTAGTTAGAAATCTTGGAAGGATTTGAAGGTCCTTTCTGCCCAACGCCAGTAGCATTTTCGCCCTTTGATACGAGGGGTTGATCGGCCTCTTCGACTGCCCGAGCCCCAGAAGGCTATTCCAATAGGCAGTCTTCTTTTCTGCCTATTGAGCAATCAGATAGCTTTTTGAAAGCCCAAAATTCGGCTCTGGGCCAATGGGGAAGGTTTTAGTCCCCTCTTTTGCAAGGTTGTCTGCCTTTTCATTGCCCTCAAAGCCCCTGTGGGCAGTTATCCACATCAGCGTGATTTTATTGCGGACTGATATTGCCGCAAGAGGCATTGTGTGGTCTGTGGTTTCTTCTACTTCATCCCCTCTACTCATCAACGGTTCCATTAACTGTTCTACCTATAACAGTGTTTTTGGATGAAAGTAATCCTTAACAGATTGATCGGGTTAAAACATTAATAAAATTGCATGATCTGAATGGAATCTATGGCATTGGTTGTCTTTCAGTTTGTTGTACTTAATTGTCATTTGGGAAAAATATCATTTTCTTCCTTCAGCTTGTTAATCCTTACAAATCCAAAAAGTTGTATGTTTTTTCCCAATAACGTAGGTTTTGGTTCACTATGAACTGAATCCTTTGCTAATATCATTTCTCAATTATAGTGAAGTTTACAGAATGAATTAATTCTACAGAACTACGTATGTTCTTCCAAAATAGAGTAATATAGTTTAAATAACACTCGGGATATATATTATTATTATGTTCAAACAAGCTCAAAAATATCTTTCTTAAGCTGCGATACATTGATTTATTGATCTAAGCTGTCAACTTTCTGGCCTTATTCAATTTAGCTTTAAAAAATTGATCATATTGATATTGAATCCTCTCTTCTTAATTGACTAAGAATTGCTTGGTAGAAGCTTGCACAGTTCTTAAAGGGATTTTGAAAAAACTTAACAATCCCATGCTTAGAAACTTGTTTTCTGAATAGTTTCTGTTAAAAAGTGATTCCTGAACAACAAAGTCGTGTGAGTTTGCTACGCACCAACTTTTCAAATTGTAAATACGTGATCTAACATGATTTTTGATTTAGGGATTGCGTGAACTACTTCAAATAGCTGCAGCATCAGGATCTGTGGATTTATCAAAGTTGGAAGCATCCACAGGGACGACCCAAGTTGCCAAGCTGAAAGGAGAGAATAGTGACAATCCTTGTATACTGCCGGAGTGAACGCTTAGTTGAAGGTAAAATAGTTCAAACAATTTGAGACCTTTCCTAGCCCTTTTATAGTAAGCCTGCCTACCTTCATCGTCCATTGAAAGCCTACTTGCTCACTTAATAAACTGAATTTCACAACATTTAATTAGGAATGGTTAAAAACGTGTTCAGGGAAAATTTCTTTAGGTGAGAGATGTTAAAGTACTGTTTATTGTGTTAGCAAAATTTTCATTGGGTTATTAAGTTGATGTAATAAAACAGCCTTATAAAACAAAAGTTTGAGAAATTGGTGGCTTCATGAACTCAGTGATGTGAAAGCAAAATATTCTAATTATGGTATATGTGTTAATGTTAGCTTATTTTTGTTGAGTTACATAGAAAGATCTTAATTAAATGTGTGTAATAAATTTTGTACATTGCATTGTGGAACCATAACTTTTACTCTCATAATCAAGAAGGCAATATTGAGTTATACTAGTGGTTGGTAACGTAATAGTACTTTGACTGATGAATGCATGCAACTCCCCCACACCAAAGCTGGGCGCAACGCCAACTGTCTGTGTTTGTAACCTACCATTGGCAGCAGCTCCGGAGCTTATAACGGCAAAGCACCCCTACCGTCTCAATTTGTGAGTGAAGGTGGAACTCAACACACTCTGGGATTGCCTCATAGAAGAGAACCACCTGGTTGAAGCCGTGTTCCAGTTTTTTCTTGGCCATTGCCGGCTTTGGATCGGACATTTAAATTTAAAAAGAAAGATCTTCCATCATCTGTGTCAATTATCTCAATCAATCAACTATCTTTACTAATCAATCAATTCACAAGAATAAAAGAGCCAATCTAGGAGACTAGGAGTTAGCTCGATAAAAATAGTCAAATTTTGAGCGGTAACTTCAACTAACCAGCTCCAATTTTCATTCCAAAATTATGATTATTACAAAATAATCTCTCTTACTTGAATAGGACGGTCCCTGGTCAAAAACTGAGGAAGAAGCATGAAAATTCACGAGGCAATGTTGAGAAACCTTCGTTTCTGAACATTAAGAATGGAAGTCAACTTTGCCGTCTTTGTGAAATGTGAATAAACAGGAAAAAAACAACTTCAATGCTTGCTGTTGTTTGTTTGGGTGATTACCCATAGAATCATTGAAGGAAGGAGCTGTTTCTGGCTGGGAAGAGAGTAGAACCATTTAAGCAAAGCGGGGACCATGGCGTCCACCTGATGGGAAGATGTGGTCCATCCACACTGAATGGGTTATCACATGAGTGTTCTCTCTCGTTCTGTTTCAAGAACTGGCACATTTCAGTTGTCACTTTTCCCTGCTTGTTTATTATCAATAATAAACCATTGTAATCATCAAAAAATAAATAAGTTCTCAAAATTTGATGTTTTACATTCCATGACATGTTTAATCCGAATATCCAATAACAAAAAAATTCTATCCGTCAACCTTGTTTATCAAAGGTCAGTTGATCATTTATCCTTGGAAATCGCCTTGCAAAAGAAATTAGTGTATATGTTTTTAGCATTTTGAGTGCGGTGATCTACAAATGATAGGCATTTGTGAAATTATTCTTGATCTAATCACTAGTCCCCGAAAAGCTGGTATTTTATTCCAGGTAGAATCTACTATGATGCAATCAAAATTTGTGATCAACATTTCCAATATATACCTAGTGTTTTTTGCTTGTACAAACTGCAAAATTCAGTTCTAAGTGAGAACAAACAAATTATATGTTGATTTAATATCATTACCAGGTTCAGTTGAGCTGTGGAATTAAAAAAAAAAAAAAAAACACTTTATTAATGATGATTGGTGGGATTTCTCTAAGAAAATGAGCTAACACTTTAGCTTTGTTACTGAACCTTGTGTTTTGGGGACTTGGGAGTTCCAGATCTGTTGCAAGTTCTTGAAATGGGATTTTTACATTTATGTTCATTGTTACGTTTCTTCGGTTTGTACTGATGTGTTTGGCTTCATCTTGGAAAATAAAAAAGGAGGATAAACTTTTTTTACAAGAAGATCACCGATGAACTCATTACGTTACAGTGTTATTGTCATTTCTAATGCAATAATATCCTAGTTTTTCCTTATTATAGTATTGTGTTAGGAACGCAATTTATCTAGTCAAGACAGTTTTTGTACTTCAAGTGGGTCGGCCATCTGACCAAAGTTAGGTTGATAATCTACTGTGCTTCATAAGAAGATATATTTGGTTTCCATAGTTATTACTAACAAACCTGTGGTTTTTGTGTTTTAATGTAAACCAATGACCACCAGTCACCAACGATTCTCACAACCACTGAGGAATTTGCATAGATTTTTTAATTCAAAATGTGATTATCAATAATTATCATACATACCTAAAAATTTAATTTCCAAGTGAAAACAAAATCCTTAAAAAATATATTTAAAAAATTGAAGGATAAATGGATGAGAGAAGAGAAGGGCGATCGAAAAGTATTGCGAAATTTAGGAGAATAGTTGACGTCACAAGCCCAGTCTCAACGCACTTAGCGCCTACCTTCCATCCCACCCAGCGCCCACCAAACTGCATTACTGCCCTATCCCTAGGGCTTGAAAATTGCTGACGACAACAAGGTAAAACTTCACTACAAACCCCGTTTTTTTACAGATGCAATTTCAGGCCTTTTAGTCATCATTCGGTTATCTGTGTGGCATGTAGTTTTGAAAAACATTTTTGCTAAAAACCGTCGTCAATTCCCGCTTTTTTATTCCTGTAGAGCAATATGGCAACTCTAGACTAGTTATACATTTACTGAAAAATTATATTATTAGGAACTTATAGGAATCCTTAATACCAAACCTGTACTTGCCTGGGAACAAGTTTTTACTGTGTTGCTAATGGGTATATTGTGTAGCTTTCAATGGATTGAAACTTGAGGCGAGGGCATTCTTCCTAAAAGTGGCTTGAATTATCAGACTCACCTTCCAGTTGTCTAATACCTCGCAGCGCTCAATCCAATAGTGTACATCGATGGTAGTGACTTTTGAGACTGTGCAACAGTAAATATTTTTATATATTTTCATGAAAATGTGTGTTAACTGGACAAAGGGATGGTAAGAATCATGAGCACCTTAGAGCCCATTGTCTATGTTCGAACTCTAAGGTTTTACTAGTTGTTGTTATGTTAACTGAAAATGATGGTAAACGGTGCCTATTAGCTGTTATCATTATGAATTGATTTTCTTTAATTAATAATTTTAAGGAAATAATTTATTAAGGAAAATAATAATTTATATTCATGTATGAAAAATAGAGATTGTTGTTTTCCCATAAGTGTCGGTAAAATGATCATCTAGCGCCTCAGAAGAGTATCTTATTTGATTTAATGCATGCACTGATATTCAAAACTAGGTTGTTCCAACTGAGAATACTGGGCATGAAAAGTTTTTCAAATTCTTGTTTTGTGAATATCAACTAGGAGTTATGCAGTTGAACTAAAAAAGTGTGGCATGAATTCCCACTGTATTCTATCAATCCTTGAAAAAAATTATTTTTTATTTTTCACGTATAAACAGTCAGATTTGAGACTACAGCAGGGCAAAAACTTGCAGGTTTGCTGCCTCCGACTGGGTTATTGTAACAGGTGCAGCACTCAACCATTGTCACCAGAACTCAAGATCTGAGCTTTCAAAGCTCTTTTATTTTGAGGTGGAGGTGGAACAGAGTTCTAAAATTGAGTTATGACGTCCACCTCAGCTGGAACAAACTTCAAGAAGAATAGGCTGTTATTCCTGATAAATAATTACCGTAGATATACATAACATCAAATCAGACTACAAAATAGCTATCTACTAGTGATGAGATGTGGGATGGACACAGAGCAAGGTAGCACAGAGTCATCGGGCTCTAGCCTCGATATTTGGTCCTCTTTATTCTTATTTTGTCTCGGTATTGCTGTTTAATCTGTAGAGATTACACTGGTTTTGTAATTAACGGGCACCTGTATTTCACTGTTCTTTCTCTTGTGGAGTCTGACATTATTAGTATGATCCAATGTAATTTTAACTAATAAACTCGTACATTTAGACTGTTAACTGTTTAGCTTATGTTTGAAACACCCTGACTTAACCAAAAGCAACTAAAAGGAGAAAAATCTAATAAAATTAGGACATTCTGTCTGACTGATTATGCCTGTTTCTTGGGGTGTGAAACCTATTGTAAAATTTGCCACTCTATAAAATAAGAGTGTGTTTCGAAAGTCTCTGACAGCATTGTTGAACTGGTTAGTATTGATCATTGTTAGTTGGAGAAGTGCAAGTAACCAAAATTAAAAAGTTTGCAGATTCAACTGTATATAGATAGGTTATTACTACAATAATGAAAAATGACTTCTTTGTTGGTTTTGAATATAAATTTGATTATCTCACTGATTGTTATTTAATTTTCAATTCCATGTGTACTGTATATGAATGGAAGACGGTGATCGTCTTATGAGTACACTTTTGAAAAAATTGTAAGTTTTTTTCATAGTACTATTTGCAGAAAGGCTTTCTTCAAAAGTGTCAGAGTGTCTGTCTGAGGTTAAAAAGTTTTTGGGTCATGGGAAACAATATTTTTGAACAGTGAAGGATTTGGAAGGATTGTTATGACTTTTTATCAGTTGGCTACACGCCATACTTCATGTTTGAGTTTTTGTTTTCTATTTCATGTTCAGTGCATATTTTCTTGAATAGTATGTTATGGCTGGTGAATGGCGCTGGATTTTTATTGTTAGGGTCACACTGTACTTTCGAGTTATTTGTACTTCGATTTTTACTGGCCGCAAAAATTGATGAATTTACCTCTTGAAATGTTTGTTTTGGCCGATGAATAACGCTTGATTTTCATCATTAATGGCACGCACCCAACTTCTGTGTAGAATTTTACCTGATCTCTTACAGTGTTGTACCAACAGCACGTAACAGTTAAATAGAGTTTTGTAGTAAACTGAGCTGATCAGCAATAGTAATTATGATCATGAGGTTCTTATTCTCACAGGTTTGAAAAAATACATTTATTTATTTAGAGATACATATTGAGTATCAGGTTGTTAGTTTCTTCGGAAGGTGATGAAGAAAACGAAACGTGAAGAGCTAGGCAAAAGCATTCAGTCCTGTTATTGCCCTTCCTAGTATCAGAGAATGGATGTCATGCGTCCCTGTAACAGAATCGTCAAGCCACAGAATATAATAGATACTCATAACTCAAGCTCTATAATAGTTAAATGAATGATTTTAAAAAATTACCTTCGTATGTGTTTACAGCCTCTAGATTCATCACATGTCTGATGATATTGTACTCGTCGCTTATACCATTAGCGCCCAGCATATCTCTTGCTACACGAGCTATTTCTAATGCTTTGCCAACGTTGTTTCGTTTCAACAGGGATACCATCTCAGGTACGAGCCTAGAATCAACTCATAGTTGCCCTGACTCAATTTTGAGTGTAATATAAGACATGGTGGAATAATTACTTACTGGTCATCATCTTTCAATCGCGAAACATGTAAGCAGGCCTGGAGGCCGAGAGCTATTTCTGTCACCATGTCAGCCATTTTCTTTTGCATCAGTTGATTCGCGGCCAGTGGTTTTTTAAACTGCTTTCGTTCCATAGTATACTGTCGAGCAGATGCCAAACAGCTTTCGGCAGCCCCCATTGCACCCCAGGCAATACCAAGCCTAGCTGATGTTAGACAAGTGAATGGAGCCTAAAAATGAAGTGATTCTTGAGTTAGCGTTTTTATGAGTCGATTGTTATGGTATAGTAAGGGAATAATCTGAGTTGTACTACTCACAGACAACCCTAAAGCTTTTGGTAATAGTTGATCTTCACTAATTTTCACATTATCCATGAAAATCATTCCCGTTTCGGACGCTCGCAAAGAAAATTTCCCTTGTATTTTGGACGTTTTAAGGCCTGGTGAATTTCGAGTCAGTACAACACCTTTTATTCTTTTGTCTTCCACGTGCCGCGCCCAGATAACAAATACGTCTGCAATTGGAGCATTAGTTATCCTGGAAAGTAATACACAGAAATAAACCATTATTGTTTGATAGAATTTCATTTGCTGTTACAAAATACTGCATAGCAATAGTCAGATGCTCTCTAAGGAGGCAAATTACAAACTAAATAAGAAGAAACTTGGGGATTCGTGTAAAATACTCTACAAAATCAAACGGGGCAATCATAATCAGAAACTTATTACAGGAAATTTTGAATGTGGTACAAGCCTTTTCCAAAGTTGCGATCAAAAGAAAAAAAAACAATACAACACACAATTTCGGGCCCCACCAACCCATTGAGGTATATATGCAACAGTAGTGCTGCAGAGGGACAGCAAAGCACTGCCTTCAATGCGAGTCCCATATGAGAGAGAAAAACAGGTGAAATCCTCCGTTTTTATGTAAATAAAGTTCATTGCCTCCAGAGTAAATCCACATTTAGACAGTTTACTCAAGAGCAGCTGATGCAGGACTCAGACAAAAATTAAATTAAATTTCTTCGGGTCATAGGCTAAAAAACCAAGCCTATTGCCGTAGGACTTGAGAAGCGTCAAGCGCCGTTCGAGGAGACTACCACCGTTACATTTCCTGCCCGCTGTGTGCTATCTTGGAAATTCTTTCGCTGTTCCAATCTGGTGTCTATGTCTGTGTGCTGTATTTTTCAGTTGAAATTGGAAACTCGATAAGTATTATTTATTATGCTCTAATAGATATTATGGCTCCAGAAAAAGAGAAATTGTTTGCATCTTTCAGAAAATGTTAACTTTGACATCAAAAGAGTCTACAACTAAACACGTAGCTTACAAGATACTGGCTTTATTTTCAGATCTTCACTTTGCCACTCAACAGAATAGAAAAAAAAATTACGGTGAGTAAACGAAACGTTAATTTATCACGTTTCATTTACTTAGGTTTTTTTTATTACCCAACGAGTAATTAACTAGGAGCTGACGTTACAAAGCTAAAAATCCAGTAGAAATTTCTTCCCGATTCATATCTCAACAACATGAGTCTATTAACTTGAGTATGGACTGATTACATATTTTTTACCAGTCTGTTGGCCAAACATGTAAGAGTTGTGTGATCTATGGACACCAATATATTGTTATGTTTTTTGTAGTTTGAGGGGGAAATCGTGTGGCATTACGATTATGAAAATATTGTGGTTCTCATACCAGGTTTTTGCTCCATTTAGTACTAGGCTTTTTTCCTCTTTTGAATACGATATTGTGCTCTCCATCGCCCCAATATCACTGCCGTGATTTGGTTCAGTAAGACCAAAACATCCAACTAGCTCACCCTTCGCTGAACAAAATAGAAAATTAAAAAAAGAAAACGAAGGTGACAATAAATTAAAGCAGATGGATTGATGGCACCTAGATTATTATAAGATTTATGTTCATGAATGAATTTGAACTCACCCAATTTTGGTAGGTAGTTATTTTTTTGCTCTTCAGTTCCAAAGATATATATAGGAGTCATGACCAGAGAAGATTGTACACTGAGAGCTGATCTGTAGGAACTATCGACCCTTTCTGCCTCACGAGCGAGTAGACCATAAGTGACGTTGGACGCCCCGGTGCAACCATAGCCTTTCAGAGTGCAACCAAACACTCCGAGCTCACCCATTTCATTCATTATCTTCCGGTCAAAGACTGTTCATGATCATTGGGGAAAAAATAATTAACAAAATTGTCATGAGGCAATAATGATGCAAAACGATATCATCAATTCAATAGAACTCAACAGATGATGAAAATAGTATGAATGAACATCATTGTCTTTGAAGTTCTAAATACTGTCCAAACAAGTCCAAGGCATAGAGATTTTAAACTGATACGTTGCTGCAGAAAAATCTTACTTCTTCTGAGATGGATATAAGTTCAAGAGAAAACTTTACTTTTGACCAAGAGTTATCATTTAACCTACGTGTCATGAATTGATTTATAAATCAAGCTTGTCCTGGCTACGCTTTCCAGATAAAATGGAGATGGAAACTTGTTAGTTTAAGGATATATGCATTACAAATAGGTTACTTATAGTTGGCTAAGGAATAATGCAATAAAAACAAAGCTGTATTAATAATGACGTAATTCATAGAGTACAGTCATCAAAAGAACTGAAAGGACGGTAGTTACAATGTGCTGTTCAATGGAGGCGATAAGTACACCCGTAAGTAAGCTAACTAAAGGCAGGGAAACTGGCCCATTGACGAGTTTGATGATTTCATCATTTACACTGATTCAAAATATGATTTAGCTGACCTTCATGCCGATTGCCCTCCAGCACACGTGGGTACAATTTTTCTTGACAGTAGGCATGAAAGGTATCCTTCAACAGTATCTCCTCCTCGGACAGTTGGCTCTGCAAATTCAGTGGGTCTTCCCAATTGAACTGAGCTGTGATCAAATAGAATTACACATTTTATTAGTAGCATTGATACTGGAATCAAAGCCCATGCACAGGTCTAATGAATATTAGGTCAGATTTTAGAGCTTAGAGAACAAAAAAGTCGGTAGACTGCTCAACCCGTCTAGAAATAATCCACTGTTTTCTTGGAGGAATGCAACCCACCAATTGTACATCAAATGTACCTTGACCACCCACAAAATGTATCTTTTGGGTGATGTGAATTTCCAAACGAATACTAGGACATTATTTAATGTCTGTGTAATCGTTTGGGGCATCATCTTTGACCGATTGTCAAGGACATTAAAACAAAAGGAAAATTTTTTCCTAAAAAAAAAGTTCTTGTAATAGATGTAGTAGTGGTTTTTCCTAAAATGTGTTCAGAAAAAAATTTTTCTGTTGATTTTCCCCACGAAATTTCTGAACTATTTCAAGCACATTTTTCCAAAATTATATTTGCGTAAGAAAGGAAGATGAGCTGGATAAGGCTTTTTGAATTTTGAGATCAGTACCTATTTTTAACAAAAGGACAAAAACAAATGATAAGGTGTAAGTATATTGGAAAAAATCAACAGCTAGCCATACAAGAACATTCCAATCCTGCGGTTGTCGGTCGTCCCAAAGCCGACAGTTTTTCAGGGCTGTCCAAGCGCCTGGATTTCATCCAACCCGCCCATTAGCGGTCATCGGCACTCTTCATCCGCAGCTTTAAAACAACAAGGTTTTCTCTGAGTGCAGACTCTCGGTTTCTGAACCGTTGTAGGCTACTGACGAAGAGTTCACTTAGGGGAACTGGAGAAAACGCCGGGGGAGTTGGAAAGTCGCTGTTTTTTAATGGATGAAAACCTCAGGTTTCGAAATGTAAATCGTGCTGGACAGTCCAGAGGCCAGAAGTGAAGGTTTTTTTTCCAGAGTAAGTGCAACATAATACCCAATGGACGACGGTAGTAAACAAATCATAGCTGCCGCAGAGGGCATGGAACAGAAACTGAAATTGATCTCTACATAGATATTGAAGAAAATAAGGCGTGCATGCATCACAACTTTCCTTACATCGGTTTTTGCGTAGTTTCAAATGTAATTTAATTTTGGTTAATTATTCATTAATAAGCTATTGTAGTCGCCCTACAATAAAAATGTTCCAACCCCCGTCAAAATTAAGGTGCGTTTGGTATTAATTTCTACAGGAGTCGCGACGCTAAGATCATTGCTTCTTGAATTATCACGGTTTTTGTTAGCAACGTTCCAGAATTGATGATTCAACTCAAAACTTTCTTGAGTTATAAAAATCTTTGTACGCTCGATGGAATGCTCGTTAAATACTCTCTTCAGCTGTATCATCATTTGGTTACATTGACAAATAAAAAAAATGTGAAAAAATACAAATATTTAAAATTGTGACGATCATTGTGAATGAGTTGAGAGTAGATGGTCTTCTTCATTCACGATTGAAGCAAAGGATTAATAAACCACTGTGGGGAGGAGTTAAAAAACTGTGAAAGACATAACTGTGATTGGAACACTGGCGTCCCAAGCGCCAGTTTCAAAAACCTTTGGTTCTGAAGTGCGGGATCCCACCACTCTCCGTTAGATTTTAAACCGCAGGTTTTCGGGAACTGTTGAACTTGAACCGTCACTTTTGAACTGCAAGATTTTCCCTCCATTAACTGGCACGTTCATACTTTGGGTTCTACAGAAAAACCGCATTGAACCTGAACCGTTAGTTTATGACTGCGAGTTTTCTGCTCCACTAGCATAGATTCCAAACCTGCAGGTTTCTTACAAAAACCTACCAACCGTCAAAAATCCTGCCCATGTATGGCTTGCTAACGATTTGTATGAGGAAGGGAAGGAGCCGTTTCTGGAGAAAACCATTTTTTTAAAGATAATGTTATTGAGGGGTTGTGAGGGGGAGAAAAACCAGGCGACTTATTCTCCAGATTTTTAATTGCTGGCCGAGCACTTTCGCCCATTCGGGCATCCTCAGGGCGACGTGGAACCATGAGGTCCACAGCCACCTCACAACCCCTCTACAACAAATGCGACGACAACCAAACGAAGATAATGTTATTGTTAAATTAAGACTAGTACCTAAAAAATAAATTAAAATAAGTGACAAACCTTTTGATGAGTGACGGAAAACAGAATGGCTGTCTATTAATTGGCTAAGGACTCATAGACAAGTGATACTATGACTGCTAATACTATAACAACTATGACAACATCTTAGTGAGTATGTTTTAATAGCCAATTTAAAACAAAAAAGGCACAGATAGTGTCATTGATGGTAAGGATACTTTTTATGCCTAACAGCTTTGTACCAAGCCTTTGCAGTGATGTTACTGCCATTTTCCTCAATGCTTACTGTCAAGCAGACCAACAACAGTTCTCTGTTCGCATTACACTATCCACACTGAGTGCTCTCTAAACCATACGCGTAACTGACTGGAACTCAGGATCAATCGACTTGATCGTTGACGTCAAGTCACGTTGGGGGTCACTATCTAGGAGGAGATAGCGTTATCTCTCCACCTTGAATCCGCATAATATTATATCACTACATATTATTTTATTTCTCGGATCATCGTCGATGTAGAGATGCGTAACCTAAACAGTTTGTTACGCAAGTTTTCGTACAATAACGATATACATAAACTCGGAAAGGAAACGGACGGAAAATTTAGTACCTTTGGGAATATATTATATCTTTATGCCTAGACTAGGTCAGGCGATAACTTCAGATGCATCGCTTTGAACCGTACCTCAATTAGTTCTATCAAATCAAGAAATTGAAAAACTGACGTGTTAAATATATTGGTGGTGATTTCACTTTTGGCTTGAAAATGACCAATAGCGAATTATCAATGCGGTGATATCTGAGACGAGAAGATACCTAATTAGAAATGTTAATAAATCTAAAATAAAGCATTACCGTTTTCTCTTGATTTTTTCAGAAAACAATAATCGACCACCCTTTCCTCTTCCAATCTATAAATTTTTAAAGGGAGAGTTCGTAACTGCGAGAATCATATTGCTGGAGAGTTACTTATCTGTGCTAAGCTCCAAAACAAATCTACAACCATATTCGACGCTGATGGAAACATCATTCAAACGAAGATGGTTCGCAAGTAATCGAATACTGACAGTTGTAAAAGTCGTTTGTAACGATCGTTATTAAAATGATAATCCATGATTCGATACCACTTGACAAAACTTATAGCGCGACCTCCACCTTGACAGAAAATCTCCAGAAATATAATATTATTATAAATACTAGCTATTCACGGGTTATAAGTGTAAAGGAAAACGCAAGGGAAAACGCTGCAAACGATTGTACAGTAGTTCATGATTTCTTTGCTTCTATAGTAATGATCATCCATTTGTCATAATAACTTGTCCAAATATTTGTGAACTTTCCAACTGAAAACAGAGTGGTAATCATGAGGGAAAACACCGAGAAAATATCGTAACTTATTTTTATTTTTCTTGGTTCCAAATTTGAATTTAAATTATTCGCCTCACGATGCTAATTAAGAGTGTTTGACGAAAGTTCCTATCGTGTTCAACGATTTTTATAGCTCCACAAATGATCGAGTTTACACTCTCGTGCCAAATTTCTGAAAATCTACAAAAATTCACATAAAAACTGCAATAACTCAAGAACCATCAAAGCTAACGACCCCGCATGGTCTCATTCGATTTAGCGTGAAAAATCTATATAAAAAAAGTATGTAAAACACACCCATGTCTCAAAAACCTGGGTCTATATGCGAATCCCCCCTCCCCCCTAAACCCAAAAATACCCTTAAAAATAAGGTAGCGGTTTGACTAAAGAGCCGTTGTCGGACCAAGAATGATTTTTGGTGAAAATTTCAAGAATTTAGCTATTGTAGCGGTAATGATACCATACAGTGGCATCTAGCGGTGACGCCCGAGGAAGCGGGTTGGGAGGATTCACCGCTAGAGGCCTAAAGTTGAAAGCTTGAAGCCTTAGGCCGAAACAAAGGAGAAAAACAAAAAACAGAGGACCTTCTCAGGGGGATGATCGGACGAGTTTAAGTAGTAAAGCCCTTGACCAGATTAGCAATCCACACAGCGCCATTCGATATCCAGACATTTCAGCTCTCTGTCGAAGAAGCTGTTGTCTCCTATCTCAATACTTCATTGATGTATTATATTAAGTTGATAGACAATTAGACCCCAGACTCCACATTCTATATTGCTTTTGATTCTCTAACGACGTCATCTTTGTATCTATCACGACTGGTGCTCACCCCTCACCAATCCCCCTTTCTCTACGATCTCCCTTTCCCTATGCCCCACACAGACTCATCTCTCATCTTCTAAGTTCCAAGTGGCGAGTCAGACCTTTTATTAGAGGAACCAAACCTTTACAGCTATGATTATAGTTTCCTCTTTTTTATATCGCGTATTTGGATTCTAAATGCCTTGAAACGTATAAAATCACATTTGGAGGGGGTTAGACTTTTTTGTAGCGATTATAATGGTTTATTATACTAATGATCCAAAAATGGCAAAAGCCGCAAAAAAACCCCAACAAATTCAATGTAATTTACGAGAATTATGTTCTTCCTGAATGTGCACTATTTGCGGTTAAATGTGCCAAATAAAGAAGACAACCTGTTATTGCTGTTAAAATCAGTTCCAATCGTTAATACCGAAAATAATAATACCACCGTTCAGTGATTCTATTGGATATTCTCGCTGTTCGTTTTCCTCCAGAATAAATCTCATGCGAATTTCTTGGTTTAATAATCGGATATACTTGTTTTTGCAACTCAAAAATACAATTACTTTAATCCATCACACCAATAAAAAAAAAGGAGTTTATTAATCATCGAATAATAAAACCGACAGTGAATGGCACAGAATTATATTCATCCTGACGACTTATACTAAACGCGTGTCCTTGTGAGCCGTTTCCCCACCATCGTCCGGTCCGAAACGGCCACAGGGCGTCGGGCAGCTTGGATAGAAAACAACTTACTTCTGAATTCCCTTCCCGTTAGGTTGCCACCTAAAATTGACTCGAATCTTGAACAACCGACTTGATTTTGATTACTGCTGTAATGCTCTGTTGAGTTCAATTTATTTTCTTTCTGAGTGCATTGGTGTTGATGGATTCTTTCAAAAGTCGGTAGTACCTACCCAGTTTTTGAAACTCGTTTCTATAATTATCGTGTTCTTGAAACCGTATTGAACATCATCGAGTAACGAGTGGTGCTTGGCATTCATGCGACGTATTCATCGCTCGGTCATGGAGAGAGCCAGTGATGCACTAAGGAGGTAAAGTTCCGATGTTATGAATGCAAAATTTTTATTGGTTTGTGAACCCTCGCACATGCGTACTGGATAAATTAACCCTTGAGGATTTCAGCTGATAGCTCAAACTCCCTATTCGCCAGGCTAGTCCGAATGTTGATGATGGGCAAGACCAAATTTTAGGATGACATCAAACAATTGCCATGTTTTTGATAAAAAGGTGAAAATAAAATTTGCCGAATTACTATTTCATAGGTAAAAAAATACTAATTTTATCATTATAAATTAAAATTATAATTGCTTTAATTTAAAATTATTAATATAGATCTAATACATAATTTAAAAAAAATAGATAAATAATAATAAAGGATAAATAAATAATAATAAGGATAAATAATAAGTAATAGATAATTTAAAATTAATATGGATCCAATACAATATTTTTACAAAAAATTGATACCTAATAATTTTAACAAAATAATGGATGGCCATTGTTCTTAGTGAACTGTTTTATGTAAATAAAATTTAGAATATTTGCACCAACGGCAGGTTTGTTCTCAGGCCGGATTGCTTCTTCAATCTAACAAATGGGGAGATGGTATTTTTGATAATTTAAAATGAATTGATTAAGTTGTTTGAAGAAAGTATTTCTATTCATGTTTCAGAAGCAGTATTCGTCTGCTGTCGCTGAATTCGGGTCATGGAAACTTGAATCTGATTATATCCGATTTGAAAGAACTGAGGAAAGCACAAAAAAGAGCAACAAACGCCAAAAAACTCGCATGGGATGACATGTCCAAATGGGCTGCTCGAGAAAAGAACATGGCCCTTCAAGAAACATTTCACTATCTTTCAGAGCTGAGCGATTTGTTTTATGAAGCTGAGAGAGAGTTCATTGGTGAGTCTTAGGTGGCATAATCTATCGTACATCTGTTTTCATAATATCTTTGCTTTTTAATCAATTCCTTCAACTATACTTCAAAAATCATATAGTTTTCCTTGAAAACCATGAGTTGGAATGTCGGGGAGCGCCACCGTCAAACATCTATTATAGTATAGTCGCATTCCATTCCACAAAATAAATTTATTTGAAAGTGTGCTGTGATTATCGAGCTTTCTAAAGGTGGTTTTACTGTGTTGCTACTAGAAAAGCGAGTTATTCATTTGCCTAAATCTTGAGTTATGTTACCAATCATCTTGACTAAAACCATCAATTATCACTAAAAATAATAAGAAATTAATGCTTGCTTTGCTTGAGTGTTTTTGGCAGTTCGAATGTAGTCCAGATCCTCACTCAGATCAGAATCCGACTGAATAACACACCTAAACAAATAAACCAACAGAAAATGTTTGCTGTCAATCCCAAGAATTGAACTAGCGCCTTTACTAACCGCTTTCAACATTTATCATAAGAGATTGCAATCGTAATCCCTGGGCTAGACTAAATGCTATGACAGTAAAGGACAACTTATCCACCACACCATCTTAATGTGTGTTTCCTCATATAAACCACATTTGTGTGATTCCACTCTAGGAGCACTAGAATCAGCATCCAGCTGAAAGTAGTGGAAGTGGACCCGTTTCTGCAGCATACGTCGACTGTCGGACGAATCAATGTTCATAGAACGCTAAAGTTGAATAACACTCTTTTTCAGCTGGTATCAAGAGGTTGCAACAATCCTTTGAAACGATTTTGGAGTCTGAGACTCATCTTGATAAATCGATCGCTTTCTTAGCGACATGCGAAAAGAATGAGGACAAGATTAAAAAGGAGATCATGAAAACAAAAAATACCAGCGATGCGTTTCCAGCTGAAGAACTGAGAAGTTCATTAAACCAAAAACATGTTCATGCCATCGCCTCGATAGCAGCTGCTCGTCAAGAAGGTAGGCTTGGTAGAATATTGCCACTCTGATTCAGCTTAACCGCCCTGTATTTTTGTTCTGTTTCGCTTATCAAATAGTTATATATCCTCATTGTATTATTTATATTAATTTAATTGTTTAGAAATTGAACTTGCCATTTTTAAATGGTAGGTAAAAACTACTTCTTTTATTACTACCTCTTTCGTTTGTCCTTGTATTTCATTATGTGGCAGCAGCTTTGTTCTCTCTACCATCTAGATCTTGTTCAGTTGGTAGAATGTGTCGTTTTAATAATTAATTACTTATCTACTTAATTACTTATCCTGTTGGTTGGTCAGTCATTTAAGTTGTTATCTTCCAAGATCATCAGGAGGCGGCTACATTTGAAATATCAACTTTCAATTGTAGCCACCACGATTATCTTGAAAGATTGTTAGAGCGCACGATGAAGAGGAAGCATCTGCCATGCTGGTTACTGCCTGTACTGTTTTGAAAGTTGTTTTTATAAAAGAAGATTTTGATGTTTTACATTACATCATAATTATTACCAATCTCAGCACAAATTGAACTTCATTACCGTTTTAGTGGAGAAGAAAACTGTGGAAAATGAAGTTTTGAAGATTGTCAAGATGAAGGAGGGCTTGGCTGAATTTTCGGACTCCTGTTTAGAAGTAGCGCATAAGACGTCTGTGATATTTTCGGCTCACGCTGATGTCATCAACTGTCTGCCTGATGCTAATGCTTCCCAATTAGAAGACCTTAAATACCTTGGTAATTTATTTAAACTTATTCTGAATGCATTCTCATAATTTTCATTTGGCCTGTGGCTAATTCTAATATTTTAAAGCTTCTTCAATATAAATATATTTTTCTCTGTACTGAGCTATGACCAGCTTATGAAATAATTTCTGTCTCTTATATTCCTTTTTTATACAAGATTGAATTTATGTTGTGTTTATGTGACCTGCAGGATCAGAAATATCACAAAGAGCAATATCAGGAGCCAAACATGATGTCCACTGTTACAAACGCCAATCACAACGAGCCAATGCACCACCACCCCCATATACGTCTAATGCATCGTTACCCTCACCATCATCTCAAATGTCACCCTCTCCTCTAAGGCCGCCATCGTTGTACCCTCCTACTGAAAGAGATGATGATTACTTCGACATTCCAGAGTACCCTGAGTAAGTTATCAGTTACTATCCAGTGGTATTGTGAAAAATACACATAGTGTTTGTTCCACCCGAATGAAAAGTCATGAACTCAAAATCAAAGCAATTAGATTACTAGAGTGAAAAATTGTATATTTTACAATTGGTATTTTCAAGCCTATTGGCTTCAGATATTCACTACTGATTTTGTATGTTTTCACATTTTTCAAGCACCAATATGTAAATGAGTTTAAAAACTATCAGAACTGGGTTCTGGAATATGGTTTTTACTAAGTATCTTGAGTTCTACCCTCGTCTAAAGATTGAGGGTAATGCTAGGGAGCCACATTACCTTGTTTTTGAGTTCAAGAACTGTAATTTTTGGTTGGAACAAATCTATTATTTTGAATTCAGGACGGTTGATGAAAAAGTTGGGCAACCAATAACTGTTGAATACTGTGAGTTCATAACAGCATCTGTGTTTGCTGTTATAAATTTTCCTTAATTTCTAAGTTGCTCTGGGTGGTTCAGTCTTCGAATGATATTATTTGGAAAATTTCTAGCACTTGCTGGTAAAAACATTTTTTGCCCCCCGGGTGCGGAATTAATTTATTTTAAAACAGCATTGACATCTATATTCTATTGATCGGTTGTTGTACACCACCCCCTCATAAACCAAAATGAATAATGTTTGCAAACCTGATTCCATCTTTTCTTGTCTTATTGATGGTTGGGTTTTCTTGGTGATTGCAAGTATTGTTTGATTCAGAATGAGCCGCTATTCTGAACTGAATTGTAGTTATGGGAAGAAATACTGGGCAACTTCTTTGGTGGAGTAGGTTTGATTGGATATTGGATTTATTTGTTTAATCTTGGCTTTTTGTGTTTCAGAAATCGCTCAAGAGTAACATATGATCTACCAGCTCGAGAAAACTATGAAAATTTGAACGGTGCTTTTGGAGGGTTGTCACTTGCAAATTGTAGTAATCACTAGATGTTATCATAAAGAAAATATTAAGTTACTCGTCCCCGTTTGCCCCTAATAAATATTGTTCATCCCATATGAACGTTACCTACCATGATCTCCGGCAGCACTTACTCCAGGGATATGATAGACAATAGAGTAGCTGACAGTCATCCTATAGAGGAAAAGTATTTCCTTCTTACCTACAGCTTTCACTGATATTCCAAGTGAACTGCTTGTTACAAATCATGCTGAGTTGAACAAGAAGAAACTGCTATTTCATTTCAACTTATATTATTGATGTTGATAATATTTAGGGGACCTAGAATTTTGTTGAACGGGGACTTTGCAACGATTTTTGATTCGGAAGGTGATCATCAATAATTATTATACATTCCTCAAGATAAGTACTATTTCTAAGTGAGATCGCAACTAAAAAAATGAAGGAACTATGAGTGGAGCGAAGCTCGGTGGAGAGATCGAAAAGTGGGGCATAACAGAAGAAAATATCTGATGTCTCAAGCCCAAAAACACCCGACAGAGCGTTTAACTTTCATACCACCTACCGCCCACCAAATCACATCATTACCACAAGAACTAGAACCTCTGACTTTTACAGATGCTATTTCAGGCCTTTGAGCCATCATTCGGTTATCCACGTATTAAGTACTTTTGAGGAAAAAAATTGAAAAATCGATGCAAATTTCCCATTCTGGGGAGATTTATCAAACTTGAATAATAACTCACAACTGCTGAAGATATTCATCGCTTAGCCTGATACAACCAAACTTATTCTTCAAAGCCCCTTCTGTAATTTTCTTTTCTGCTTTTGTTTGTCAGTCGTGCTTCTTGGCTTTCTGTGTTTTGGATATTTAAATTTGACATTCATAACTGAGAGTTGTGAGTTTCATGCGCAGTTTTCAAACGGTGGATGAACATTTCAGAGGCTAACATACCCAAGTACTTATTAATAAAATATTCCGCTCATTGTTGATCAAGGCTATCTAATTGCTGCATTATTCAACATAATTCTCAAAGTGCAGGGTAATAAACGTCTAGACAAATGTATTTCAAAATGGACAAGTTTACCAGGTTGAGGTGATAATGGTATAGTTTAAGCATCCTTAAGGTTCTCAACGTACTAATTTAAACTTTTAATCAAGTACCACTTAAGGAAACTATAAGTCTTATAGGAAACAAAATAAATTAAAAAATAGGATATTTGGAAAATACCTATGCTTGGTTCATAACAGTGAAAAAATGATAATTTCTAAAAGTTTTAGCGAAACAAAGATAGATTGCCAACGTCACAAGCCCAGTCTCTCGAAACAGAGGGTCTACCTTCAATCCCACGTACAATCTACCAAACTGCATAAAATAGTCAACGCTAATTCCTCATTGTTTTTTTTGGTTTCATTCGGACCATACAAGTGCTGTAGTACCAGATGTACTTTGTTATACACGTGATTTTGCTGAACGTTAATTATTGTTTCAGTTGGATTTAATTTATCATTCGCATGTTATCTTACCAAACACTTGAGTATAAATGGGTTTTTTGAACTATCGTTGGATTTTTATAATCATTTTGTAACTGGTTCGGGTCATAATTCGATTTTTTTGAGGGTTGAGAGGTTTGAGTTGTCTGAAATGTCCAATATTGTTGCTGTATTGGGGATACTGTTGTGACCATCTGGTTAGGAAACTCATCGCATAAATAAAAGTGTAACTATCGTACATTAAAATTTCAACATAGTGTAGGCATCTTAAGTTTGGTATAAATATGTATTTTTTTACCATGAAATTAAAATGTCTTTATACGTTTGGAATTGATTTCATCAATGATTACCAGGTGTAAACTTGCATTCATGTCATATTGCTACTTTGAAACTGTGAGGGACGCAATATCTCTAATAGTGTCTCCTTTTTCAGTAGCGTCCCTGATTCTGTTTAGAAATTGCTCATCTTGTGATTTTTTCAAAAAGCTAAAAAATCACAAAAACTACAATAACTCAAGAATCTTGAAAACTCCAATTTGGTCTAATTTGATTCAGTGTGAAAAAGTAGATTGATTAAAATTACGGAGAACAGCTTGTATTTCATTTTGGAAAACTGAATTGCAAATTTAACAGGAAAAAAAATCTTCAATACTGCAATAGCTCGAGAAAGATCAAAGCTATCGCCTCCGTTATGGTCTTATTTGATTCAGCAGCGTATGAAACTACATCGATTTCAATGCTCCGCACCACGTTCCCCTGTTTGCAATAAAAATTCATAGTAGAGCTATTTATTTTTTTGGAACACTTGATAGATAGGAGATGTTTGTGAACCGTTCTATGCTCCGTTTGGCTGGCCAACGAACCCTTACTTTATTTCTGTTACCAAAAAGGATGACGTTTGCTTTAATGGTTTGGGAGTTGGTGCAGTTTTTGTAATTTTTGTTTCATGGAACAAGACAAGAAATGCAATGATTAGAAAATGAATAATATTTATTATTCAAGAATCATCATTCCTGCCTGTATCGAGAGCCTCATTGGGACAGTACCGATTCAACCTCAAGTCTTCCGGAATTACCAGCTGCTACTAAGGACTAGGATAGCATTCAACGACGGTAGGCTGGAATTGGAAGCATACTAACAACGCTTTAAATAGATTGAAAATATCTGACCTGTATTTAATTTTTGAGGTATATTTTTGTTCTAATACTGGGCACTGTAATTTAATAAATTTGAGTTTTCTTATTAAATATATCTTGTCAACACGTCGACTTGATAAGGCCCTTGAACAGGGTGTTGTACCACCGGCCTGGTATGGATTCTACTACTAATTTCTTACAAAATTTATCCTAAAACTTTTTTAACTTACTCATTTTTCTTGCTTTTGACTTTAACTCAATTAAACCCCTAGAGCTCCCCCAATTACGGGAGTCAATTTAAATTTTATTATATCGTTGGAATGTGTGTGCCTTGAATTTTCTGTCGCTCTATTCTGAGCAGATTTAATGGGAGAAGAATCCATTAGAAAAGTAAAATTCGTCAAATCTTGGAAATGTCATGCATTCTAAATTTTTACTTTTCTGCTGTAAGCTCTAAAGTTGGTTCATACACTCAGCTTTCCAAAGAATTCCTTCGGTGAAAATGATACTGAATAAACTTCTGCGGGCTGGATGCATATCCAAAGCAACAAATCCGATCGCTTCAGCGGTCGTAGTCGACGCCAACATGACAACAGCTGAGCCTAGCTCAGAACCAAGGTGAATTTCTTTTTTATTCCACCTTGCTCAGAATCCAGGTAATTATTTCGTCTGATTTTTATATTTTTCCAATACGCCAAAACACAATATTTTACACGATTTACATTTTATTTTGACCCCGCAACATATTTATTGTTAAACCAGTGGTGTGCGTCGATCACACAGTGCTTCCATGTTTGAGTCGGTAACAGGTACAGCCAATTATAATGTCAGGAAGGTCATACTAATGGCGCAACGTTATTACTCAACAACTGTTATTGAAAAACTAGCTAGAACCCAAAAATAGAAACAACGCACGGAATAGATTAATAATGCGGAAGTTCAGTTGATGAGCCTGTTTTGTAAATTGAGATCATTTTTATAGTAAGGACACTCATGATTGTATAAACAGACCTGAAGGGGAAATTAGGCGACATTCCGTTGTTATAAGCATTCAGATACATTGATTGCCAGTAAAACATACCCACCAAAAGCTCCTCAAACGGAAGTACAGTGTTAGAGCCAAAGATGAAAACCAAATGTCATCTGCCGGACCTCGAGTGCTCAAATAATTATATTGCGGCCCCTAAGTAAACATTCTAAATACAAACAATATTAGGATGAAGCGGAGGGTATGTGTCTTTAACGTTAAAAATCAACTATCATGCACCCGCCTAGAAAACATTTCACGACCTTGAATGTTGAAATATATTGACTTTGGGGACTGCGAATATTTTTTACTTGCAAAAAATGAGTGGATAGCACGGATGTACGGTGTGTGACCCTAGTGATGTAAATCAGGCGTCATTCACTCTCCATTACAAACATTTAAGACCGCTAGAGTTCAATTCATTGAATTTTACGACCAGTAAAAAGCGAAATAGTGAAAAAAAACCTCATAAGGCGGAAGTGCTGAGTGTGATACAAACTATTTAAAACATCTTTTATTAGAGTAGATTGTAGATTCGTTTATTTATCCACCAGGGAAGGTTAAGGCCTCAAGTCCCTCTCTTCCACCTTCCCTGGAAAAAAAAAATACAATGCACTCATAAACCACAAGAATACATAAACTACAAGAAAAAAACCGACTTCTTTTTTCATCCTTGTGAACGAAGAGAAGAAAATATTTCCCCATTTCTCTTTCTTTAATTGTATGGCTCATTGTTTATTAGATGTCTTCAATACGTGCCAGTGGTTGTGGCTTTATTAATTGCCGTTAAGCAGCTGTATTCTGACCGATGAGGTTGAGGTGTGCCAAAATGATAAGTCTTTTTATGTATTTATTGTACATTTTGAAGTTTTAGTACAGGAGTAGGTAGTAAGGTACCCGAGAGTGAAGATGAATGCCAATTTTGACTGAATTAATGACTATCCAGTTAGAACAAAAACCAGTTAAACACGTTCATGGAGATCTCATTCACAACCTTATCATGTGCCATCTGTCCATTATTTTGAAATGAACAGCGATTTCAGCTTTGTCAGGATATTGTCTAAAGAAATAATGAAGAAAGACAAGGAAGTATTACGAGGCTCAAATTAAGCACTAAACACGACCTAAAAGCTGCCTTGGCTCATACAGTACTTTCACAATCTTTCTGATAAAATGTACAACAAATCCATGGATTCACAGTCAATTCACAAGAGATCTGTCCACGTGAGATATAAATATAGTAAGTCGCTAAAGGTATTTATTTTTACAACAGATTTTTAACAACAATTCGTGACACTTCAATTTACAATAAATGGTTCCACTCTCGATGGTAATGGAGATGGTGAAGGACCAGATCTAATGTAAATCTATTTATTTAATACTTACACAAATTATATTGGTCTTTTTTTCTTGTTAATGAAGATCCCACATTGATGAGTTTAATCATTTTCATGCACCTTTTCGATCATGTAGATATGGATTATAACTGATGGTAGTCATCGCTCTTCATAAACTTTAGGAGAGCTCCAGTGCTCCCGATTCTTGGATAAATATTTTTTTAAAGTCGGAATTCTTTTGACAGACAAGTAATACGTGTCCAATTCCATTATCCAATCGAACCCTTAGTAGTAGAGTAAAGTAAATCACGATTTTCAATAAGGAGCCTGAATCTCTAGGTGATTAATTTGATTTGTGCCGTTCTCTAGGTTTGAACAATTACTATCAGTTGGAGATTTTGACGCAATGATTGATTATAAAATATTTGAACGCACTTTTGTTGATGTGTATAAAATAAATTAGAACATCTCGACTTCAAAGTTTTTATGTGGGTCTTAATAGTACTTTTTAGTTCCTACGCCCAATCTAATCAGTTGATTTCCAAATAAATAAAGGTCAGCAAGTGTACCTATATTGCAGAAAGAAGTATTGAAGGTCAAATGGCCCTTTCAGGGCTCATTCAAACCTCCGAGTTATAAAACTCATAAGTTACTTAGGAATTGTTGCCAAATGGCTTTCTATTGGTGCTAATTTGCCCATGAAATCATGGCACAAAAAAGTGGTCAGTAAAAAATGAAGTTGTACCCAGTCAATTGGTGCTCTTCTTCATGTCCCACGTGAAATCTTTCAATGCGCTCCGTTTGGGTGCAAATGTATTTTAGTTTCTTATAACGTTGGAATGAGCTGAAAGTTGCAGTTATGAACAATGGTAAAAAAAGAACGGAATTTACGTCGGGTTCGGTCTTCTTAGGTACTAAGAGAGACTGTTTGGTATTTTACAACCGAAAGCAAGATGATATTGTTGGTGCATCGCTGATTACTTCATTTGGTGTTTCGTTTCATGAAACCGTTCATAACCTGATATTTCGTTTAATCTATATATCTGGCCAATCTTTGTAGGTACCTGTGTGCCACGTATTTAGTGACCGATTCAATTGTAAGTGCAATCTGGATATCTTGATGAAAAATGGAAGTATAGTAACTCCGTTTGGATCTCCCAGAAACCAGTTTCTGGATTAGAACTTGGAAAACCGTCTGATTCTGGTGTATGAATGATACTGGTTCTTGAAGAAAGTTGTTTGTGCTTCCGTTTTTCAATCGGTATTGGTTCATTCTCCAATTGAACGAGAGCGATGTCCCACCATTACACATGATAACATTTTTTTAGGTCTAGGTGGCAATGTTTATTTCATAGAAAATTTGCATACATTCTATAGGTACAATCACAATCACCCCAGCAATCACTATTTTAATTTAATGATTAATTATCACATGTAACAAAATCGAACAGAAAATGAGTTCATAAAGTCACTATATAAAAAGGATCAGTATGCATCAGTTCCATATTTCCTTTATAAAAAGCTTGTCTATTTTCGTCATAACATACTCTAGTACCGAAGTGTATAAAACGTATAACCTACTTCATTAATTTATCATTATTATTAATGTTTTTATTTAATGGTACTTTCATAATTAATAATATACATAACACTTAAACGTAATACGTTTTATAAAATATTAAAGCCATTACATTCCCAGAGACCTTTTTTCATAAAGCTCGCCTTTCCCTGTAACGACAATCCAACGAGTGTCATCAAGATGGTTTCTGGGGCTACAGGGACCGATGAGTTTTCACCGAGGAAAAAAGGGGGAACATCATAACGTAGAGACGTGGATAGATAAATTTAATTAAAATAGTAGGTACGCGTAGAATTGAGTGAGATGGAAGAGAGGTAGGTTGTTAGGAGTGAGAGCGGGTGGAATGTGACAACGATGAAAAGAAGCAAGGTGAGGCGTCGACGACGGTTGTTAACTAACAGATATTGATTGGTAACATATATATATTTATATACACAACGCAGTGCAGACAGGTGAGAAGAAGAAGGAACGCCATTCATATTTTTATTATTATTATTATTATTAATATTAAATACTTCTTGTTCTTTGATTTTTTTTTTACATAGAGACAGTCAAATAGGCCGGTGTGGCGTTGATGTATTTTTTTTTTTTTTTAGTTTACTTCGAATTAATTTGCGACGCTGAAACGTTCTCGCTGACCTCAGCATTCGCTAAGAGGAATCCTAACCGTTGAAATAAGAAAATAGGTACTGTCCATTACAACTTTCAAGATTGCACTTCAAATTACTGCCTCAAATATATCGCTTGAGCTTGGGGATTAGAAATAAAATAACGGTGCATACGATAAACGAATTGGCGAAGTGTATATTAAACATGAATTTTTCTTTCTCGCGCATGGAAGTTTCCGACGGTTGCAACTCAGCATGGAAAACTAATAAAAAAAACAACTAAGATTGGCAAATACAGCCTTGGAGAGCACAGCGACTGGATAGCTGCATTTGCGGTATTCACCTTCTCACCTCTGTCAAGATTATTATTTTTCGTTTTCTTAAAACTTCTGCATCTGGGAAATTTCAGTCAGGACCGCCATTCTAGCTTGATGAGGCGACTTTTCCTACCTGAGGAAGACGAGGATTCAATATTGATGTTATTTGGTTGTGAATTCTGGTAATTGGTAGTGAGAGTTTGGTTATGGGAGGCGCATCGTTAATCGATTGAGTTTATTTGTATTTCTAATAGAAGGGTTCCGCCCTGTTCATTTTACTATTTTCCTGAGATGTTATCTACGTCAACTATTTTGAATTGTGTAGTTTAAATCATAGTAAGGCTAAGCTGGGTCTGCATCAGAATCAATAAATTTACATTCCTTGCACTTGAGTTTGCTTCATTCGGAATAAAAAAAATCTCTAGAGGCAGCTAAATCCATGCTAATACTCGCCAAGAAGGCAAGTCTAAGAGCACGTTGCAGTTGTGGGCTGCAGTTCCAAAAATGAGGTTGGGTGAAAAACTCTTGAATGAGTGCATGGCCGGGACAGGTAGAAAACCTCCGAACAAATCTCTTTATGACATCGAAATTATCTCAGCCTAGATAATCGAGACGGTGCGGAAACTTGTCAGTACAACTCCTCTATTGGAAAACGCTAGGTACTGAGTTACTGACAAATACATAAGCTTTCCAATGATCGAAGGGATGACCTAGGTATCACAGGAATGGCGGTTCCGTGTTACTGGATCTGCAACTAACCTTGGCTTGTCGGTCGACTGTTGAGAATAACTCAGTTGAAGCTACGGATGAACTACGACGCCTAACCAGTCGTTGGAGATTATGGAGAGTTTTAGGCCCCTGACAGACGAGCGACCTGGGTTGCGCGACCTGGGTGGCGCGACCTAATCATCCAATCCATTCAATTGTGGACGGCACACCGGGTGTAGCGACGTACCGGCGACTTTTGAGTCGGGCGACCCGGTCGACCATTCGCGACTTGAGGGCGACCCGGTGGGTGGCGCCACCTGCTCGACCATGCTTGTCTTATCAGTCGGTCACACGTGGTCTTGCGACGCGGTCACCTCTCGCCTTCCAAACATGGAATCGCTAGATATCGCTGAAATCTATCTCTTCGACTTCCATATTTCAACTGGGCGGGGAACCGTGGGGAACGCGACCCAGGTCGCGAGTCGAGTCGCACAGCATCTGGGTGTCTCGACCTGGGTCGCGCCACCCAGGTCGCCTTGTCTGTCAGAGCCCTTAGTGACTTTCGCGTTTTTTGAAAACTTAAACGTGGGAGATTTGGTTACTTCGTTAAATCATATGTCTCTAATGGTCACAACAATCCGCCATCCACAAGGCGATAACCATAAGAAACGTATGATTTAATGAAGTAACCAATACTCCTACGTTTAAGTTTTCAAAAAATGCAAAATGCACTAAAACTCTCCAATATCAACTCGTAGAGTACGGGGCTATCATTCATGACCTGGTCACGTCCTGCCTTTCCCAGAGAGGAACCCTAGAAGGGTTGATTAGCTTTCAACTATTTTCGAGTCATTGTGGCCGACCTAGCAAAGCAAGATTGCTCTGCGCTCACCAAACGGCAATTCACATTTAAGTAGTTCCTTGTCTGTCAGGTTTAGGAGGCACCTACACACCTGGAACTGATAGCAACCTGTTATTCAGCGCTGTTATGATCCCTTCTACGTAGAGGTAAATAAATTGCAGTAAAATTATAACATTTTCGGGTCAATCATGTAGAACTGTGGAACACGTTTACAGAACCCATAAACGAATCAGACACACAAAATGAATACTTGTAGGATGCTAAATGATGAACCCATCATGAGGTATGTAGCATCGTACTGGAAACTGAAACGTCCTTAAAGCTTGGGTAGGGATCAGCGCCGAAGACGAACTTTTAACAATCTGGTCGGCTAGGGAATCAACAACGTCGTTATTGAGATGAACTATTAGCGCATCACCTATTCCTGATCAGCATAGGGTTTTGGATTTCATATTATCCGTTAAAAAAATAAAGTCAATGTACACATTTACCGAAAAGTATAAATACTAATTTTTGGAGACTGTTGTAAAGAACTTTCTAAAAATAAAATTTCTCTCGTTTCCATTATGGTCAAATCGGTCCTATACCGGGCTTCACTTGTTTCTATTTGTTTTCCAATTCTGAGTGCAAACTTTCCTATCAAATTAGCTCTCTAAGAAAAGGAAGTTAGACTGGAAGAAGTTATTACTAGTTTCTCCTCTAATAATCCGCTTGAACTCATTAAGGATCAATTGATTGAAGGTTTGTCAACACCTACAGGCTACTAATTACTCTCTTTAATCGCCTTATAAAAGATTGATACACCTAGGAGAACAGTGGGTTTACATAAATACGAATACATGCGCACATTCACAAACAATATGCGAGAACTTGGGTGTATCTAATTCCATGCTGGTTGGGGCCGTTGTTGCTTATCGGTAAAAAAAAATTTTATAGGCATTAACAACATTGTTAGTTGCGAAGCTATCATGGTACACGTACTTGAACAAAATAATAAATTCAACGCTTATCGAACTAGTATCATGAGTTAGTGGTCATCAATAATATTGTTTTCAAAGTTCCTGCTAGGTTAGTTACTGGTTCAAAATGAATTGTTTGCAATTCGTCACACTTCTTTTTCCGAGTTCGCGCGATGTAGAATGTTGTAAATGGATCATAGCTTGGGTCTAATATTTCCGTGCTCTAATTTGGCCCAGTGGTATCGATCGTTAGAGTAAATATTGTGCATTGGCATCGGTTCTGATATTTTCCGATATTCTAGCAGGTTTTTTCGTCACTGCTCGGGAACGAAACGTTTACTCGACAATGTCAAGAAATATTAACATCTAGTGAGCACACCAACACTGTTTTCACATATATGAAAATATAGTACCTTTGTATTAGGGTAGATAGTCCGATGAACGAAACACTGCGAAGATTTTGGCAAGCTTCGGGTTCTTCGTTTTTTATTTTGAATTTAGGAAACACCAAAATTGAAAACCGCTTCAATAAATTCAAACGAGCTTTTTCCGAGTGGTTGAAGTGATTATAAATAGGAAATTGTGCGATATAAAGTAAATGTTACAGTATTCTAATAATCGGAACAAAATTATCGGAAGGGGAATAATCGTCTTGAAATTCGAAACGGAGTTGATTTAGCAATATCTATAAGCAAGTCAGTGCGCATGTAATCTAGCATTATGAATGTGTTCTAACAACGATAAAAAATGATAGTTCCATCGAATATTCAAAATGTACACTTGAAAATTTGTTTTAGATTACACTCAGTATTTCCAAGGGTTGAATGTGTTGCCAATTTTAGTTGATCAAGGCTCCAACAATAAATTTATTCAAAAATGCTATTAGCCTTCAAATGTTTGATATGGCGTGCTGGTGAAGCTTGATTTTTACCGTTAAAACTGCACTCAATACTTCCACATATACCAATTTTAAGTGATTTTTGACGCCGCGTAAATAGGGTCGAAGTGATTCTAACAAATATTCCATTTTCAGGGGTATTGTATCATACCTATCAGGTAATTGGATTGTGTTACAATGTTTCACGGCAATGTTACGGCTACAATGTTTCATTTAGTCGTTTTAGTTCAGCTTCACCTCGTTCTCATTTTAAAAATTGCACTGCGATAGTATAGAAACGCTTTACAACGCAGATGTAGTTTTTTCTATCACCTCTGCACCAAATTGAAATACATTATTCATATCAGAACTCAATTCCAAATGGCCAAAACGAATAATGATAGTGTGACAGTGGATAACACCGAGGCTGGGGCTTATGTACGAATACTGCGTTTCCTTAAAATCCTTGCGCCTGAATCAAGCTCATAATACACCAAACTAAATGTGGTAAGGAGTCATGCTTCTTAAAATTGTCTAACAATAAAGAGCCAAGCCTCTTCCCCTCAAGATAGGCCGAAATTCCCTAGTTGAAATATTTTTATTAAGTATCCGATATAACAATGAATTGAACACAATAAAGTTTCTCGTGAATTAATTAGGCAAATATAGAGAAATACAAAAATAGAATCGCTTAACGGATGCTGTTAAAATGAATGACACTGCTTACAAAAATTGTCATACCTATGTAGTGTAATTGTGAATTTTGGTGGATCTCAATCAGGCCTCTAGGTTAACTAATTAGACCTTTTCATTGCATTTATGGTAACGGTTTATTATCATTTATCAGTTCGATTTAATAAATCGAAGCCTTCTCGTCATAGTTAAAATTATGCTCACCGATAAAAGGGTACGAGCACAATCAGATGGAGTACATTCACTCATTTTTAAAATACAAATTATGTCATATTTTATTGAATCGGTTTGCGCTCAATAAACTATGAAACTGTGCTGATCGTGCGGTTTAATTCGAGTAAGGCTTGAGCATTTTGAAACTACAGCAATTACTTAGTCCTTCGTGATCTTAATGGTGGTTCGTACATTTTTTGTGTAGGCAATGTATTTGACGAAGTCTTTACGTCATCGGCCTAGGCGATTTAATATTCGTGCTCCATGAATTAGTTTTGAATTGTGGCAATTTGGACCGAGAGCTGACCCTTCGGATGAGTACATTATCCTGCGTTGAGTCCCTCCGCTACAATGGCCAAATGGAATGCCAATCCAATTAATCGTAAGTTATCATGTGTCTCTGTAGTTCACGCCATTTTGCTAGTTAATCGGGGGGTGGGCCGAGAGCTGATCAGTATTTCATATCAATGCCCATCTGAGCCCATCATCAATATACTTTTGAGCAATGTTCAAGTGTTCACGTAACAACGGTTAACATACCTAGCCTATGCACAGCTTAGGTATTACAAAGCGGTTGGGTATAAATACTGTAGGCTGCAGGTAGTCTGTTTGCCAGTCCAAGGGATTGATGATGCCTGGATCGGAGGATAAGGAAACCTTGGTGGTATAATTCTAAACAACTCAAAAGTATGGATCTGATAACTGCACCAACGAAAATGCGAGTAAATATTTATGTTGGCTCTCGTACATGTCCAATTCGAAAACATGATTTCTGTAGGTCTTTAATCTCCTTCCCGTGACAAGCGAGTCAGCACATAATTTAAATAAACTGACTACCAATAGGTAAAATAAAAATGATACACAAAACTAAACGATACAGCGTGTCGATTTTATCGGTCTAGGGTGGATTTATATTTGCTAGCAGAGTTCATCCTGGAGTTATTGAGCTATTCAAAATTTTCTTATAGACGATAATGTACTCTCCAACGGCACTTCCGCTTTATGGGAGCGCGTGCCCTCGATTTTAAGTATTTAGGATACACAGGAGTGTTCCATGTTCGCCAGAGCTGGAACGATACAAGTTTTAATTATGTTCACATTAAATCACGATTTTTCGAAACGGGGACGACTGGCGAGTTAACCACAAAATGTATTAATAAAAAATAAAATATTAATTCAAAAATATTAATTCAGGCAGGACAAAAGTTCTCGATACGTTAATTTCTTGTTTCATCGGTGAACGGAGATTGTCAATACTGAATAGAGCTAGTTGGCTATTGGATAGCTGCTCTTGCGAAACACCTCTAGCACGTATTCTAGCAAAGCAATTTCATCCAACTGCACGATTTTAGTTTCAAATCTTTGTGACTCTGAATCAAAATACCTCCATCTCTACTTATTAAACGTCATCCTTCATTTGACCAAAAATTTCCAATCAACTTCCTGTTATTGCTTTAAAACTTGACAGAGATGTAAGCTTTTGCGGTTGAACGATCTAACTCGAACCTAAGTCGCTTTGCTGCTAAGCCTCCAAATAGAGTGTCAATGAAAAGCCAAATTGATGAGGCTTTTTGGCTAGTGCGATTCAAGAAGAGGATTCACGTACACCTACACAATTCACGCTATGCTGTTCGCAGTGCAACAGACTCGCTTGATCACATTTCTATCAACTGGTCTATTCAGGTTTTGCTTAGGCTGCAAAATGTACACTGCTCAATTGGTTTAAGAATGGCAGACACTTGGCACGCAATCAAGAAACGGGTCTGCTTTATAAAATAAACTTTTTTTAATGAAAAATTAAAGATACATACTTATATATTTCTGAAATTGATATTGGAAAAACTTTTCTTTTCTAGTTTTCGTGAGAACGACGACGCTCGTCAGTTTTTTCAGGACCTCAATTATATTAGGTTGGTACCTGAACTTATCACGACCCGGATGGCTATTGCTTCAAATGTTCACTTCATTCGTGCGACGAGCGACCACTTTTGGTGTAGGTATCGATCCGTACACTCCTATCAATGGTTTGTAGAGGCAACATTTAAATACGTATGAAAATTGATTTTCTTTGTGGAATCTACACTAGCGGATGTCAATAACACTCATGCTTATTCTCTGTGGAAAGGGTTTCTGCTCTACTGAGTGCATGCATGTGCAACAGATTGCCTCATGCATCAAGATAAAAAGAAAATGAAATGCATTAGGGAAAATAATTGCATTAATACGATGATAGAATTTATCTGCTAGTACCAACAATTAATTATTGTACAGGTGTGTGCTGTAAACCTTATAGTTTCGAATAACGTTAATGATAGCACAAACAGAGCGGAATTGTGATTGAAATTCAGCAGCGACTGAACTTGGCGATAACTTTCTATTTAGACGCTTACATGGATTGAAGTTTAATTCGAAACAATGTTACTTCCTTGGTCCAGATTCGACTATGCCAAGAAAAAATGATATCACAATTCTGAAACTTCGCTAAGAGCCAGAGGATTATAGGTTCGAGAAAAGAACCGGGTAGAAGAAATCACATCTTATAGGATCACATACCACAGATTTGGGCGTTAAGGTTTTGGTTTATTATTCAATAATAAACCGTTGTAATTTTATTTACTAATAGTTTATTATACATTTGAGAGCCATCCTTGTAAACTTTGCTCTTCAACAATGACAACTTCGAAAGCTTTTTTAAAACCAATTTTTTTATCTCATTTGTATCACTTATTAGCGGAAGAGCTTTCAGCTCTTTAGCCTCACCGAAATACCGTTGAAAACATCCAATTAAATTAAAAAATGATAAGTCTTTTCGAAAAAAGATGTCTTTAACAACCATTCTGAATGAACGGTGGCTGTTTGCCCAGTTCTGATGAGAGAATTATTTATTTTGATGAAAAAATAAGATAATGGTTCTGCTAGCGTATGTAAAGGTGTCGGTTGTTTTATCGATGGATTTGTATTTCAATTATTCACCTCATTGACCCATCACCCACCTATTTTTTTATTATTATTATGTGTTTTTTTTTACGGTGCTTACGATCCCTTAATAAAAATATTTCTTTTCTCCAGTCAAGACAATAGTACAATAAGCACAGCTTTTTATTATCGGCTTCTTTTATTAATTAATTGACGAGAATTACACGATGATAACTGCATAAAACTCTAAACACTCAATGGGGACGAGTGGTCGATTCTGTTGTAAAAAATGGTAGGTAAATAATTGTAGACCCAGTGGTGGTCAGTACCACAAATGTCACCTAGATATTAATGCACGAACCATTGTCTTATTTCAAATTCAGGTATACAAAAAAAAACCTAAATAATTTTTCATCCTTCCTGAACTGAATTGTCCACATTCGAAGCATTCAAACATTTAGATTACCTCCCAAAAAACCCTTACCTTAGCTGCTAACCTTTAATCAAGGGAAGCATACACTTTCTTGTAGACAAGATTACAACACTCTACATTGTGTGTTTGTGTGCGTTCAAACAATCGGGATTTTTTAAAAGTTCTTTTGTGAGTAGTTTTCCTTTTTCCTACCAAAATAACCCTTTCATAAAATTGGTTTCTTAACTTTCTAAGGATTGGAAATTTTGTGCTGAGACTGGTTGTCTCCACCTCCTTCACTTCCGCTGTCACTGTTATTGTTAAGTTGGGCGAGCTGTTTGAAAAGAGGTGAGTTGACGAAGCGAGGGTACGAATCTCGATGCATCAGGGTATAAATTTGAAGTTGAGCTTCATCGAACGTGTGCGGAGTCGGTGTCACCATATTTTTATTTACTATTTCTCGTACTCGCGAGTCCAGACTCACCTGCAGAAGAGATAGAGTCACCGTGCAAAATCAAATGAAACAACGTTGAAGGCGAATTCGGTAAGAGGAACTATTATTCACAGGTTTTCAACTCAACTCTATTTTTTACTTCAAAACATCAAGTACCTCATGTTAATTAAACTAAACGTATAACATGACTTGTCGACTGGACACAATTCAAAAACAATTCGCACAAGCTAGTCCGCAGAATGAATTTTTACCTCTTTGGGCGACAGTATAGAGATGTAGTCTTCATAAATGTGCCTCGCCTTCTCTTCGATGAGATCGGAGTTGTTTTCCTTTTTGAGCTCTTCGCACGCGAGCCAGAATAGGATATTTTCCTCGCTGTATTCGCATCTCAAGAACTCTCTGAACACTTGGCGGCCAGCTGAAATATGAAGGAACCACACGGCCAATGTAATAAAGAGAATCTCTAAACACCTACACAGGTATATTATAGTGCTACACCCTGCGAAGCGCTCAAGCGATAAAATAAGTCCGAAGATTGCACTGAAGTGGTTTTCAAGATATACTTATTTGAAGAGCAGCTCAACCACTAAAGAAGAATTTCATACTGAGCTGTAATATGGTATTACTTTTATTCAACAATAAATATCATGCTTTACTTTATTATTCGCTGGACGAAGGATCTTACCGGCACTTTTCATGAGTCTGTCAAATGATTTTCCCCAGGTTCGGATTTCGTCAAGTGGTGGCCTGAGAATTGATAAAGGTTCTTATTGGTACAATAGAGCGGTTAAAATACACTTCAATTAATTGCAAACCTATCTTAGTCAAATAGGGATGTCTCTGTAGAGCTGAGTTTGTGACGCTGTATCTACTACAGGACTACTTTTTCCCGCTGCTTTTGGTCTTGAACCGTTCAAATTGGAGTCTAGTTGGCACACCTATAGTTTGAGATTGAGCACCATGAGGCATGGAATAATCATGGGGTAAATGGTGGAAATAACTCGACGATTGGAGCGAGCGTACGATGCGGTGCGAGCTTGATAAAGTAAAGTGGCGAATTACCAGAAATAATGATTCGTAGTTGGGACGTTTCTTTTCAAGGATTTTTGATGAAAATATTTTTGAAATTGGTTTTGGTTTATTATTTAACCATAGTAATTGCCCGAGAAAAAATTCAACCCCCCAACATTTAATGTTTTACGTTTCAAGGCATGTTGAATCCGAATATACGATAAGACAAAATCTGTTCGTCCGCTGTACACCATAAAAACTTTTCTGAGGAAACTATAATAGGTGAATTCATGACATTTTCACCGAAAATCATCCATGTCCAAGCAATGACTCAATTTTTTAATAAAATCGCTGCCTGAGGGGGTTGAGGGGAAAAATGAGCATTTTCCAAGGTTTTTGAAACATTGGTGTGTTTAATGTCAATTTATATAATTATTTTGAAGCTGAATCGACTGTTACTATAATGGAGTCGATAGATTCAATGGTTTTCGAGTTGTCGTAGTTTTTGTCTGGAATCGTCGAGATTTTGGGAAATTCGCAAGATGGTAAGGCTCGAGAATACAGGGAGCTAAAAAATTGTTCTATACTTGATGGAACGCTCATAAAAAACTTCATCAAGCTGTATCGTTAGGCGGATAATTTAACCTTTAATGAGATGTATAAGAAACTATCAATATTATTACTTTTAAAACTACGGGAGTTGCTAACGAGTTTTCATTTATAGTTACCGCATTCTGTTGTTCGAAGGGAACGTTTAAATATAATGTTCGTGATAATTACTATCACAAGTGCCTTCTTGAATTATAAAAGATAATTGAAGCAAAGTAATTATAAACCGCTGTAAAATCTTTTTCAGCTTTTAAAAAACGTTTATCCCTTATTCATATTGTATATTGGCCAGATTTTCCAACCATTTCCATGTCAATACGGATTATACCCACAACTCTTAATTTATTTGAATCAGGAGAAGTAGAAGCTATGATTTCACCAGTGCTATTCCAAGGTCTTTACAATGTTCTGTACAGGGTGAATCATTGCTTGTCCTCGCTGAATGCTACATTTGATGAATATGCATGTAGCCGCAAACTCCGAATACGTCGCTATAAATTACAAGATCAAAAAATTTAGCTAAATTTTGTTTCATGAATGGAATTTGGTCATTTGGTCAATTTGGTCCATTTTGTCATGTTCTACAAAAATTACGTTAAACACTGATGGTTTGCAAAAGACCTGCTGATGAGATTTGACACTGATTGAACGAATGACACAAAAATTGATTCCCTCTCTTTTCTTTCGAATCCCCATTACTCGGAATTCATATTAAGAATTTTCATATTTACTTACGGTGGTTCACCCTCGCCGTTCAACCCGTCGAAAGAGTTAGGCGTATCCTTGGATTTACAGTTCTCCTGATTTTCTTTGACTGCTAAACTGAAAAAAACAAAACAGATAGTCCAATTTACTGGCCAATAGATATCGATTCAATTACATATTTTCCTTCTCGTCGCATTTCTTGATGTCCGGGGGTTGTGAGGTGAGAAAAACCAGGCGACTCATTCTCCAATTCTATATTAGCTGGCCGAGCACTTTCGCCCATTCGGGCATCCTCAGGGCGACGTGGAGCCATAGGGTCCACAGCCGCCATCCAATTACGTGTTCGCGTTCAATTACTGTTCGCTTTTTAGGTCAATTTAAAATATTGGTAGAGCACGATTTTGCGAAGGTTGAAATGAGATTGTATAAAGTACTTGAGTTGAGCGTTTGATTTCCAAATTCACTACCTATATCAATTACGAAAATTTTAACATATAATGGACACAGAGTTTGGTCGAATTTATACGGATGCTGATTAAATTTCAGAGCTTTTATGCATGAGATCGCACGGAAAATATCGGTAATAATTTTCCCTCAAGGCGATAGTAGAAGGGTTTTCATGCGCACCTTCCGATCAATTATGAATCGACGGGTAGCCGTGATAAGCTGCCATAAGAGTAACATCTCAAGCATTTACACCGAGTGAAGGCTCAATAACTGCGAATCACCGAGTTCTCGTTGACAGATACGTTTTCTTCATTAGGAAATATTCGATCATCGTTTAGCCCCTATCGATCTCTTCATCAACCTTACAATTTGACAGTATCGTCAGCAACATACCTAACGAATTTCAACTTACCATTTATTCCTGGGACAGCATGGAACAAAAAGAAAAAAACAACAATTAAAATTAGGAAAAAATGATCGAGTTGAACAAACGATGATATAACGAAGGAGGAGTTGGGCAGCTCCCCTACAAAATAAGCACAATAATGAACTGAAATGCAACCACTTGTTAGTGGGTTCAAAATTGTCTTACTTGACTATACGATACTAATGCACTTAAACTACTTTGCTATAACTTTCATATAGTGAACCAATTTGCTAATTGATTCGTATAAATCGAGGGCTTTAGAAAATCGATTCAAACGCTCATTTGATGCTATGCTACCGTGGAAAAACGTTTCTTTTTTGCAGTTCCTTGAGGGCAACTCGAACCAAAGATGCGTAACTAACTTGTTAACTCTTTGTTTATGGAGTTTCCTTTTATGAGTTGATTGAGGAGACTGGCGGGTGCTGAGCTAAGGCGGTATGAGATGTCAAATGAATCAATCTTAAGCTTGGGCAGGATGATAATCGCCGACCGAGACATAGATGCTTATGATTTAACACTGCGCTCCGGTGGGAACTGTAGGATCACAAGTGCATCTCAGAACGTAAGGCTTTTTAACCGACTTCAAACAAGGAGGAGGTTACTAATGGTCGTCTAGCGGGATTTTTTTTTTTTTTTTTTTTTTTTTTTTTTTTTTTTTTTTCGGTATGTGTTGTCCACCGGCGTTCAGCTCCTGTACGTCCGATCGGGTTACTTTTTTTTTTTGTTTGAAAGGGTTACTATCCAGGTAGGTCCCATAATTTTTTCAATTGAGTCCATTCAGTAGTTACGTCTCCAGACGCGGAGAAACGCCGGAAAACGTGATTTTCGCGAAAAAAGGAAGTTTTGACTTTGCAAGCTTATAACTTCTAGAATACTTGCTCGATTGTTTTGTTTCTGGTGTCATTTTGTTCATAATTTATCTGCCTACAAGGGCCTAGCTTCAATTTTTTGTTCGGCATTCTAATATAGCGTGTAGAGAAGAAAGTGTAACAAAAAAAGTGATGCCAATTTTCACTTTTTTGAGGTTTTACGAGCACCGTTCCCAACCACGTCGAGAAAAAAAATATGAACACTACTGCACTTGAAAGCACTTAGCTAGAGCTTTCTAACGATGGTAGAAAATCAAGTTTAGGTGGCATAATAAGGGAGCAATCGATGTTTTAATGGACCTGTGTTTGAGACCTCACAACTTCCAATCCTAAACTGTTTTTCCATAGTTTTTAAACTTAAACTGTTCACATTTGAGTCTAGTTTACGTGATCCAAATTTGGTATTGATTGGACTAAAAGTAGATACTTTTTAGGCCATATTTCTAAAAAATTTGTTTCAAAATCACGTTTTTTGGACTATTTATGCTTGTAGAAAAAAAACTAAGTTAGTCATGGCATTCTCGTTAGAAGATTTGAATTCAGCGTTAAATTTTCAATAAATAACATCGTTTTGAAGGCCAAATAACTCCAAGTTAATGCACAAACGTTCGGCGAATTTCTGAAATTTTGTTCGGATTCTCTCATTCAGTGCGATTGCGGGTACGCTTGAGAAAATTATCACTCTATTATCGTTAGAGAAATAAAGAACGAGTGAATTGGTGCAATTCAGTAACCAGTAATGGTGTAGACAATTATTTGAGTTTTGGTAGGTGTATCAATGGGATCAAAGTATCCGGTATGTTGACCAAGAGACCCAAATCAGTGGATGGATTATTCCAAACGTTCAAACTCACTCTCAATCTACATAATAACATTGAAAATAGTTAGGTAATCATTATACTTTAGAACTTCATCGTTCAACGGACTTATGAATTGAGTTTGGACGGTTAGTAGTAAGTGACAAGAACACAATAATGAAAGCTTGGGAAAATTCTATAAAGAGAGCTGTCCATAATTGTAAGTCACTAAAAAGAGAAAAATAAAAAAAAACTTTTTAAAAAAAAATAAAACCGACTTCAAAAAGTTTGTCTATAAAATACACTCTGAAAAGGAAAAAATAACAAAAATGTCCCAACTTCGCAGCAACTCATTCGCCAACTACACATTTTAAGGACTACTTTACTACTCGTATTGACCTGACCACTTCCTGATTGATTGGATCACCTTCACTAATAATATAAAAATTACTATTTCTCATTTCCCAAATGATTAAAAGATTTTCCTTTCACCTCTGAATTGCCTCCAGATTGATCATCTTTTGGAGTCGGCGCCTCTCTGGCAAAATAACCGATGGTTACAAATAAATATGAATTTACGATAAATTAGTAGGTGCCAGGTAATAAGTCTGGGTCTGGACGTAAAGATTCTTAGAGAAATCTGAAATGGTTTTTAGGAAAAGGCGTGAATAGTCACCTTCAAATCGATATTGTTAATGATCAGTTCTCATAAATGCTGATTTGCTCTGTTCAAGAATCGTGAAAACTCATGATATTTATATTCATACTACTGGTAATTCGGAATCTATAGGCTTCTCCAATACAATATAAGAGAGGCGCCGACTCCAAAAGATGATCAATCTGGAGGCAATTCAGAGGTGAAAGGAAAATCTTTTAATCATTTGGGAAATGAGAAATAGTAATTTTTATATTATTAGTGAAGGTGATCCAATCAATCAGGAAGTGGTCAGGTCAATACGAGTAGTAAAGTAGTCCTTAAAATGTGTAGTTGGCGAATGAGTTGCTGCGAAGTTGGGACATTTTTGTTATTTTTTCCTTTTCAGAGTGTATTTTATAGACAAACTTTTTGAAGTCGGTTTTATTTTTTTTTAAAAAGTTTTTTTTTATTGAACTCGGTTGAACTAAGAATGAAAGATATAAATTAATGTTGTTGTAATTTCAACGCAATGGTGACACCACCGAGATACAGATGCTACATCTTCCTCCCTCTTCATGTAGACGATTCATTCGTCGGTTGTCGCGTCTTCATCTGATCTGCATGTTTTCGTTTAACCGTCCCTGCTACTTCCACCAAATATGAAAACGTTCCAGTTTTTCTTTTCACGACGCCTTCAACAAAAATGTGCTTTAGTGGGTCTTCTACCCACACGTTCTCCCCTTCGACGAATTCTCTCGTTCTAGACTTCCGATCGTGGTGACACTTTTGTAGAACCAATTGGTTGTCCATCCGGAGATTTACATTGGGTTTCAGTAAGTCCAATCTTGTTTTTATTTGCCGCCCATAAAAAAGTTCTGATGGTGATCGCCCGGTTGTCTTCTGAGGGGTAATCCGATACGACAACAGAAACCTTTGAAGTCGAATTTTAGGGTCCTTAATGGAACTCAGCGATTTCATTCTCTCCTTGAATGTGCGTACTTCCCTTTCTGCTAACCCATTCGTTTTCGGATGGTAGGGTGCTGACGTTATATGCGTTATGTTGTTGTCTCTGCAAAACGATTTGAACTCAGTGCTGGTGAACTGTGGACCATTATCACTCACCAATGTGTGAGGAAGCCCAAATCGGGTAAACAGGTCCCTAAGTATATTAATCGTCTTCAAGGATGTTATTTTATCCATAGGGAAAACTTCTAACCATTTTGAATAAGCATCGATGACAATAAGCCAAAATTGGTTTAAAAATGGCCCACAGAAATCAATATGAACTCGACTCCAGGCTTCCTGTGGAATTGACCATGAGTAGAGTGGAACTTGCTGCTCTCGGCTTCTGGGTTGAAACTTTCGATATCGAAATCTTTGAAATTTAATCTTCTCGCTGGTGTTTCTGCTCCTATAATATCGCTGTTTTGCTGCGATGTTAGCCGATTTTTTCTTCTCGTCGCCATTCTGTAGGATCACAAGTACATCTCAGAACGTAAGGCTTTTTATTGAACTCGGTTGAACTAAGAATGAAAGATATAAATTACTTAATGTTGTTGTAATTTCAACGCAATGGTGACACCACCGAGATACAGATGCTACAGGAACTATAATAATTTCCTAATGGTTCCCCGAAATTTATGATAACACCACAATGAGTAGAAATATTAAATATAAAAAGATAATACCACGGGCAAGGGCAGCAACAGCACCAACAGAAGCAGCAAGGCTTAGAGTTCCGAGACTGCGGTTGGCCGTTCGCGCCTGCTTTCAAAGTATCGCAGTTGAGAGATGATCTGCTACCTCTAAGCCGGAAACCACCTTTCTCCACACAATCACTTGACATCTATAACAAGAGATGATAAAGATTTACACAGTGTTTAAATAATAAAGTATCGATTTCGATAAACGGAAAGTACTACGAAATTGTTGATGCGTTTCAAAATATTCATACAAGCAGCGCTCTTTCATCTACCATTTTAGACAAGGAAAAGTCCTCGGCTAAAATATTCATAACCCCTAAATATTCAAAAGGTCTGGCTATTTGCTATATAAGTATGTTAACTAACATAGAGAAAGAGAGTGGATTAGGCCAACGCCGCGCAACTATCGAAAATTAGCTGTTTCTCACGTAATAAAAGTGAAAACTAATTGACATAAGCAGTATTGTGTGTTGAGTCAGGGGAAAATTTATGGTGACTCGTTTTTCAATCTTTGAATTGTGAAAACCTCATCTTGCGGAATTAAAGTGGACTAACTATTATCAGGTCGGAAAACAAAAGCGGTTTCCTACATGAATGCAACTGCCGAGACCATTAAAAGCTCTGAACTCATCAATTAATCACGATTGTTTCGATACACTTCCTTAAATGTTAGCATTTCAGTCGTTCGTTTAATTGCAGATATCCTGAAAGGACGGAGGACGCCGGAAAATGAGTAAAATATTTCGAAATACGCCACGCCATTTGACACATTTTCTTTATTACTTCGGGCAGCTGTGAAACCACTTTCCCTCTACCAACGACAACTCTAGTCTCAGTTCACCCTCCTGTCATCCTCATTTTGAATTTTTATGCAACTAGAGAGCGTTAAAAATTCAGCTCAATGGATACGTTGACTTGTATTGACCATTGTCCATTTATCTTTCTCCTCATGTGTTCCCTTTCATATAATATATGAACTATATATATATATATAATATAATTATATATATAATATATAATACTATATATAATACTATATATAATATATTAACTTTATTAACTAATTCTAAAGATTTATTAACTAGATGAGGTAGCTGTGACTACAAGATAGAAGGTTAATTTCAGCTCGACCAAATGGTCGGATTTTGCTTCAATTTGGAGGATAGTTGAAACATAAAGCTTGATTAAGTTGATGGTCATCTCAGCGAATACGCTCTACAATTCTTGATGCACGTAACTTCTGCCACTTTGATTCAATTTTCAGGGTCTATGCTAATTAATCCCATTTTTAATTTCATAATGATCGTACCAGCGTTTGTCTGTATAAATGATATCGATGGCACATTTGGTGCCAACGTTTTGGAAGAAATGAAATTTGCCCTCGCTGTTAAGACTGACGATGTCATTCGCGGGAACAGTGATTGGGAAGGGAGGTAACGAATGTGCGATAGCTTACGCTCGCTTTCATTCATTCTGATCGATCGATGCGGGCGGGTGGCCGCATTAAATCCGGGGACAGAAAACCATAGCTGCAATCGTTTACCAGTTACTTTACTTTAATCCAAGCCATAAGGCAAAAAAACGGTACTTTCGTTATAAGTAGTGTTATATCGTTATAGGGCCATAATATGTATTACCATTTTGTGGTCCAGTCATTTCCGAATTGAACAATGTGAAGGGCAAAATAGAACGCAATACCTTGTGGTTGGCACATTATTTCTCGCCATCATCCACTGAGGCAACCGCTGATCTGATCATAATTCAATTCACAGGTCACTGTCATGGATATTATAATCCCTGAAAATGATTTTCAAACGGGATCAGAATTGTCGAATTGTACGTTGTGAGGAATTTTACAGTCGCGCATGACCACCTTTTTCTAGGTAATAGACCAAAAAAATGCATAAGGAGCATTGCGAAAAAAGCTGCGACCGCAGGAGTACGGTGTGTGATCCAGCGTACTGATTTTTATGGCCTAAAGGAATTAAATCAGAAGGAAATTTGAACTCTAATGTCAAGGAAGTTCTGTGGGTTATCCATTAACATTTGATTTCGCCGGTATACAGGACGATTGCTTTCTGGGAGTTTTATTGAAGTTGATCGAGTTTTCAATACCTTGAGTCAGCTTGGCCTCTCTCAAATGGATGATATGAGTTCTGTTTTCTTTCAACACCTCCTCCATGCTATTTCGAGAGCGATTGAGTACGGTGAAAAGAGTATCAAATATGTTCAAATGCTCCAAATTTCGGAAATGTCATGTTTTTCAATCGCCTGGTTTTTCTCTTTTGGTTTATTATTCAATAATAAACCATTATAATCGCCCAAGAAAAAAATTGTATACCTAACCCCCTCAAAATTTGATGTTTTACGTTTCAAGGCATGTAGAATCCGAATATCCAATAAAAAAAATTCTGCCTGTCCGCCGTACGCCGTCAACACTTTTTCGGCCAAACCATAATAGCTTAATTCTTGAAATTTTCACCAAAAAATCAATCTCGGTCCTACGACGGCCCGATTCTTGAACCAACTTGCTAGCTCAATTTTAAGGGTATTTTTGGGGGGTTTTGAGGGGGAGAAAATTCATATTTTCCAAGATTTTTCAGAAAAATGTGTACGTGGTATCAAATTATTTAGATTTTGGGACGCTGAATCGAATGAGACCATCGCGGGGTCGATAGATTCATTGGTTCTCGAGTTATCGCAGCTTTTGTGCCGAATTTGGGAGATTTTCAGAAATCTGACATGAGGGTATAACTCGAGAGTTCTTAGAGCTATAAAAATCGTTCTATACTCATTGGAATGGTCGTCAAACACTCTCTCCAGCTGTACCGTTAGGCAAAAAATTTAGTTTTCAATTAGGAAATTAAGAAAAATAAAATTGATTAAAATTACAATAGTTGCTACGGAATTGTTTTTCGGTTGGAACGTTCACACATCATGTTCTGAATAATTACTATCTGAAATGGATAGTCTCCTGAAATTATTATTGAAGCGAAGGAATAATAAACCACTGTACAATCATTTGCAGCGTTTTTTTAAGGAAGCCAATTGAGATACTGACTGAAGTGGCCACCGCGATATTCCAGTTACATTTTTCAACCTTCGAAGGAAGACCAGATGTGTTAGAGTATCATGGCATCGTGGCCATTTCAACCAGTATCTCAATTGGCTTTCTACTGAAAAAAAATAAAATAAAAAAATGTACATAAATTGTTAAAAATAAATTGTATATTTACACCCGTAATTAAGGAAGTTAAAACGGTTTTATTGCGTTAAAGTCGAAAACACGAATAAAAACTCTAAAGAGAAAAAAGCAGGGAAAGGAGTGGCTGAAAAAGTTGAATGAAAACATAAGTATAATCCATACTTGGCTGGTTGTACACCTGTTTTTCGTACACCCTGTACGATATAAAAAAGCTACCAAGATGACTACCTTATCTGCGGGTTCATACAATATAATATATATTAGCATTATTCGCTTTCGTGTCAAAAAATGAATTAGATATTGAATGAAAAGGCTCATAAATTTTGGTTTTGGTTGAACACAAACTAAGTTGAAAACTGAGTCCCATTGCATTATAATGATGTAACTCTAGTGTGGGAACTACTACTAGTCATTCACTCACCATTGCAAACATTTAGACCTCTAGCGAATTTCACGGCCTGTAAAAATCGAAATAGTGAAAAAACCGCATATGGCGGACGCACTGTGTGCGATTCAAATTGTACAAAACAAGTTTAGTAAGATTGAGTCATTTTTTAAGCAAGCAGACCCAAAAATTCTGAACGCTCAAATAAAATAACTGGAAATGCGAATTACAATTTCGAAGTACGGTGTGTACGTGATATACTACCAATAATAAAAATCAAGCCACATTCGGCTGAGATAAAAATTTCAGGCCCCCAGCGCACAAATATAATAGCTTTTGCAATCTATTGGACCTCGATTCCAAATACGACTTTTTGGACTTTCACATGGAGTAAAAATGAAAGTAAAAACGCTGCAAATGATTGTACAGTGGTTTATTATTCCTTCGCTTCAATATTGATTTAAGAAGACTATCCATTTGTGATAGTAATTATTCCGAACATTTGTGAACGTTCCCACCGAAAAACAGATGGTAACTATAGGGGAAAACTCCGTAGCAAGTATTGTAATTTTAATCAATTTTATTTTTCTTAATTTCCTAATTAAAAACTAAATTTTTTGCCTAACGGTACAGCTGGAGAGAGTGTTTGACGACCATTCCAATGAGTATAGAACGATTTTTATAGCTCCAAGAACTCTCGAGTTATACCCTCATGTCAAATTTCTGAAAATCTCCCAAATTCGACACAAAAGCTGCGATAACTCGAGAACCAATAAAGCTATCGACCCGGCGATGGTCTCATTCGATTCAGCGTCCAAAAATCTATATAATTTGATACCACGTACACATTTTTCTGAAAAACCTTGGAAAATATGAATTTTCTCCCCCTCAAAACCCCCCAAAAACACCCTTAAAATTGAGCTAGCAAGTTGGTTCGAAAATTGGGCCGTCGTAGGACCGAGATTGATTTTTGGTGAAAATTTCAAGAATTTAGCTATTATGGTTTGGCCGGAAAAGTGTTAGCGGCGTACGGCGTACGGCGTACGGCGGACAGACAGAATTTTTTTTATTGGATATTCGGATTCTACATGCCTTGAAACGTAAAACATCAAATTTTGAGGGGAGGTTATAAAATTTTTTTTCTTGGGCGATTACAATGGTTTATTATTGAATAATAAACCAAAATGATTAATCTCTACTAATTTTTTGTTCAATTTCTCGTCAGCCTTTGCTGAACTTCTAGCGATCCTGCTAATTTCACCTTCAACTTCCTCTGTTTTGCGCACGCTGGCTCTAATCCGGGTCTTCATTTATTTCAACATACTTAACACGTAGGGTAATTTACTGATTAACTGATGGCATCCTTACCATATAGCAGCTGTGAGTCACAGACCACTCCTCGTCCACATAACATACTGGTGTCTGGAACAATATAATTCAGATTGATAGGAAGATCTTTTGGTTGAACGGTTTTAACACAGCCTATTATATAAAACGCAAAGCATCTGTGTTAGTATATTTGTTCGTGTATTCGCGATGCGATCGAGGCTAGACGAATGAATGTACGGTGCTGATTATTTTCCCCGAGAGCTCATTAAACTCTGGCGCAGTTAATAGGCTACATCGATTTTCAGTAACTCTCCTCCTCCAACGTGAACTTGGCAACCTTCGCAACGGTTTGTTTAAAGAGAAATTCGAGTACACTTTTTTCTTTTGCTTTTGCACGGCTGCAGTGACGTTGCCATTATGAACCTATGGAGTCCAAACCAGATTTCGTTCGTTTAGCCACTCGTTAGTCTTGGCCTCCGCTAACTTCACAATAATTGAGCCACTGAACTCTTGACACGATTAGTTTTCTCTTTCTAATGAGCTTTCCCTGAGCTGGGGCTGCTCCTCACCATAGTGCACAGCCGTAATCTGAATCCATCAATCCATTTTCATCGTTCGGGTCAGCCGAGATGTAATGATCAGTTTTTGTACACAAATCATATTTAAACAGTTAAACAATTAGTTCATTACGCCAATACTTTTGCCTGTACTAAGTGAATTGCAAAGTTGTAGCCAGTTGAATTTCCTACATTTTAGTAATTACAATCGTAAGGTTTGCTCGCGATTTTGAAAGCTATTCTTACAGGAAATTGAACGCTGAATCCGAATATGACGTCAAAACGGCGGAAATTTCACGACCAACATTAGTTTTTCCCAGTTTTAGTACGTTTTCCAAGATTTGTAACTTGCACAGTGGATAACTCAAACAGAAAGTCGTCAATTCAGATGTTTGAATATACCAAAATATAGGTAAGTTAATTGCCCAAATTTTCCTAATGTAATGTACCTATCCATTTTTCAACCGTTTTTGCGTTATTCAACGATATTAGTGGACTATACACGAAAACATGACATTTTTCAACTTTAAACGTTCCTTTCATCTATTTAGTGTGAAAGAAACAAAGAATGAACCATATATTATTGATATACACATCATCAACTATCATTATGCTGAATTTGAGCTAAATCTATGTCAAAAAATTTTTCGCGAAAAATCCAAGGGGTACCCCTGCGATTTTTTTCAACCGAAGAGTTAACGAATTTTTACTCGCCTTGCAATACAGATAAAAATCTGAAATTTTTAGGAAAGTTGTGTCTTACCAAGATGTATTTTTGTGATTTTTTTTATTTCTCGGAAAAATCTGCAAGTGGTCCAAAAAAATCGGTTTTTAAAAGCTCAAAAATTGGACTTTAACGGTGATTTTCGGGGTCAAAATTAATGCGAATCAAATGTTTTATTATGCAAAAGTCTTCATTTGAACGCCTTACACACGTACATAGCAAAAAATTTGGTGAAAAAAATTTAAACAGAGCCAGAGAAATTAATTTCCGTAAATCGAGTTTTTCACCGGCCGAATTTTCGAGCTCCGCTGGCATCGGTAAGGGTGAAATATTAAATCTTTGTTTTAAAGCGATTTTGAAAGCTATTCTTACAGGAAATTGAACGCTGAATCCGAATATGACGTCAAAACGGCGGAAATTTCACGACCAACATTAGTTTTCCCAGTTTTAGTACGTTTTCCAAGATTTGTAACTTGCACAGTGGATAACTCAAACAAAAAGTCGTCAATTCAGATGTTTGAATATACCAAAATATAGGTAAGTTAATTGCCCAAATTTTCCTAATGTAATGTACCTATCCATTTTTCAACCGTTTTTGCGTTATTCAACGATATTAGTGGACTATACACGAAAACATGACATTTTTCAACTTTAAACGTTCCTTTCATCTATTTAGTGTGAAAGAAACAAAGAATGAACCATATATTATTGATATACACATCATCAACTATCATTATGCTGAATTCGAGCTACATCTATGTCAAAAAAATTTTCGCGAAAAATCCAAAGGGGTACCCCTGCGATTTTTTTCAACCGAACAGTTAACGAATTTTTACTCGCCTTGCAATACAGATAAAAATCTGAAATTTTTAGGAAAGTTGTGTCTTACCAAGATGTATTTTTGTGATTTTTTTTATTTCTCGGAAAAATCTGCAAGTGGTCCAAAAAAATCGGTTTTTAAAAGCTCAAAAATTGGACTTTAACGGTGATTTTCGGGGTCAAAATTAATGCGAATCAAATGTTTTATTATGCAAAAGTCTTCATTTGAACGCCTTACACACGTACATAGCAAAAAATTTGGTGAAAAAAATTTAAACAGAGCCAGAGAAATTAATTTCCGTAAATCGAGTTTTTCACCGGCCGAATTTTCGAGCTCCGCTGGCATCGGTAAGGGTGAAATATTAAATCTTTGTTTTAAAGCGATTTTGAAAGCTATTCTTACAGGAAATTGAACGCTGAATCCGAATATGACGTCAAAACGGCGGAAATTTCACGACCAACATTAGTTTTTCCCAGTTTTAGTACGTTTTCCAAGATTTGTAACTTGCACAGTGAATAACTCAAACAAAAAGTCGTCAATCCAGATGTTTGAATATACCAAAATATAGGTAAGTTAATTGCCCAAATTGACCCAAACGTTAACTTTTCGGTTCAATGAAATCGCAGGGGTACCCCTTGAATTTTTCGTGAAAAATTTTTTGCTTTTGATTTCGCTCAAATTCAGTATAATGATAGTTGATGATGAGTATATCATTAATATATGATTCATTCTTTGTTTCTTTTGCACTAAATAGATGAAAAGAACGTTGAAAGTTGAAAAATGTGATGTTTTCGTGTATATTCCACCAATATTGTTGAATAACGCAGAAACGGTTGAAAAATGGATAGGTACATTACATGGTGAAAATGTGGACAGTTAAATTACGTATTTTTTGGTATATTCAAACATCTTAATTGACGACTTTTTGTTGAAGTTATCCACAGTACAAGTTACAAATACAAGAACATGAAAACACCACCGCCTACCTAACAAATTATAGTTACTACTATTGTAACTATAGGTTCCGCCTATCCATATAGAAATGAATACTATATAGTAGTGATAAGGACACTACCCCCGACTAAGGAAAGTTGCCAGGGGTCGTGGGGGGGGGGGGAGTCTCAAGCTGCAGTATATTACATAAATAATGTAAGTATAATGGAGTTAGGTAAGGGAACTAAGACTAACGCTGAACCACTGAGCCAACGTTGGAGTATACAACGTGTAAACTAAATCAAGTAGGCAGCTATCGAAACACCGCGGTTCTGGGTTCAACCCGTTTTCACTACATCGATAGCGCTGTTTGTTTTAGGCGAATGGTGATAATCCACACAGGAGCTCGTGGTTGACTCCCTTGCGGTTTGAGCAAGTGCTCCCAATCATTGACAGTTGACGAGATACTGCTTTCGAACGTTTCCCAAGCCCGTGTAGCTCTACAGGGATTTTCAACAAACTACTTCTTTGAGTTCCCCCTTCTTGAGACGAGAGCGTCAAAGCTGGAAGGCTTGAGGTTGTGCGTAAATCACTGGGTATTCGTGTGAAAAAATTCACAATTTTGTTTTCGTTCGAATATAGTATGGTGACAACGCTTATGAAGATCCCCGTATTTTTTTTGGAAGAGACGGCCTTTATTTCTGTTTCTCCAAATGGACGAAAAAAATTTCGCGTAGGCAGCTAAGCATTCTTCCAAATTAATTTGGCGGCTTCGGTTCCCAGCCCAGATTCGGTTCCTGTGCTTAGTGTGCTGCGTGTGCTTCCACGACAACGCTCACAAAATGTTACCTATTCTAATTATTGCATCAATTCGAATCAACTTCATTTACTTTTGTTCTTCTGAGTTATAGACCTATCAATTTCTTCGCAGTTTGCGAGGTGTTAAATAATGTTGGTCATGTAAACGAAAAAATGCCATTAATTAATTTGAATAATATTCATTTCTTAAAGAAGACGGCCCTTTCGATTTCAGCGAACCAACTATGTTCGCCCGGACGTCAAAACAGTTGAAAGGTTGAAAGACCATAATGGATGATTTTTCCAGTTCTTGAGAGAGATTTGTTTTAAAATAAAAATTTTTAATTCAGAAGAGCTAGTGGTCAAAGCATGTGAACATTGTGTTACAGTGACGAATTCGCGAAAATCCTACACATTCGTATTTCCTACAAAGGACAAAAACAAAAGGACAAATTTATTACAATCAAAGTCGAAATTGTAATTTCAGAGGGTTTTTAGCCGGTGGCCTCCATTACTGACCTCATAGTTTCCACCCAAATCCTCCCGCCCAGTTCTTCAATCAATCGTATACCACTTCTCCTCCTCGTTGTGTATGGTTGTTGTCTTCTTCTCTATAAATATAACTGCACAACCAGAAGGAGGAGAGGTATACGATCGATTGAAATGTCTGGACGGAAAAATATAAGGAACGAAATTGGATGGATTCAAAAGTTAAGGCCAAGGCTTTTCGGTGTTGGACCTCCGAAATTCAGATTGTCGACTTCCAATGATTTAATTCGAATAGTAGTGAGTGACAAACATCGTTTTCGGGAAAATTCAGTTTTTAGGATTCAAGTGAATTTTTCTGTCTTTGTTACTAGATTAAGTCACGATAAATTCAGATAAATTAGAAAAATAGATAACAAAAAAAGATAAATAGATAAATGAAAATAAAATAAAATAAAATAAAAATAAATAAAAAATAAATGTTAGATAAATTCTGAGAATTTTTAAAATGAGGACCATTAAAGAAACTTTCGTCGTTTCGTCGTCTCCGACAAATTTCGAGTGATCAATCGCAGTGAATTATAGTGAAAAGATGCAATAAATTCTGTACAATTTTAGTGGAAAGGTCAAATTTCCTAATTTCCATTTACCTTGGAGCTAAAATTTGATTTAATGGGACTTTTGGAGCATTTCGAGTACCACAAAATCCGTCGTATCTAAAGCAGGGAGAAGTTGGGTGCATTTCAGAAACTTTCTGATCCAAATTCTCAAAATAGAGACTAAATCCTGATTATTTTTTTAGACACTTGAATGTGGTTATGGTGATGCGAGTCCCCTTTTTAATTTTTCGTCGCGATTTCCAACAAATTTTGGCTTAGAAACTGGTGGTTTCCAAAAATTAGAAGGTCGTTTGGTGAAAACTTTTATAATTTAGATTTCGTTCAGTATGGTAAGACAGTTGATGATTTGTACATCAGCAATTATGTAACATTCTCCGTTTCTGTTGCCCTAAATGGAGGGCTTTCTGTTGGTAAATGGATTTTTTCGTTTTAATCCACCGATATTGTTGAATAGCACATAACTCGCTTGAAAAATAGATATATAGGAACATAAACGGAACTGGAACAACTGGAAAAATTTGGATAACTATATTTTGGTATATTCAATCGTTTGAACTGTCGAGGGTGGGAGTCAAAATGTTGAAAAACAGGACTGGTGGAAAATCTAAAAACTTATAATACAGAACGTGGAAGAACTACTCGTACGTTACTCAGAGAATGTGATCAGGTACATCTCTTTTGGTTTATTAATTTAAATTTATGGTCTTTGTTATCGAGAGTTAAATGACGGACAAGCGGTTAATCCCGATGAATAACAACGAACTCGATATTGGGACCCAACAGAGCTATACTTTTGAATACCAAAATTTAAGTTTTTGGTAGCTCTTTCTCACCTCAGAGTTATATGAATACTTGTACTTAATTATGTTCTCGGTTCAAGAGTGGTCGGGAAAAAATTGGCTGATAATCCCCATATCGCTAAATATTCACAACACCCAACATATTCATATCGCTCTATAAATGCTGCAGACGTGAAACCTGAAAAAAGGCCGCACTACAGTCGTGTGTCTCATCTCATCGATTTAGATTATTTGGAATTACATAAAGCACAGATGTATGTAGTAGTCGCTCATCAATCTAGGAAGCACTGTGATTTACTTTGCAGCTTGTCTTTGATAGAAGACTCATTGATAGAAGAACATGCTTGTCATAGAACAATTTTGGTATCACAATCCGTGCATATTCTAACTTAGCGAATTAATTTCCTCAGAAAGTGCAGAACTTAGCGTACATTTTGATTAGCGGCCACGATTTCGTATTTGTGAGCTACTTGTGTTTAACCATATAGCGGAAGTGAAATGTTTGCTAATGGCTTTGAAGTAATTTCGCTCCCTCCAATTAAGCATAATCGACTTCCTAGACTATTATTGAACTTAGATATGAAGTTCTCCCACTGTACCGGTATGTTATGAGAAAGGTTTTCTTAGTACTCTTCTTATGACATTACTCGAAACCTATGGTTATTGCTGTTGCAATTACGAAGTTACTAGTCTTCCGACCCAAACATGAAAGTACTGTGAGATCGGTCGTTACCATTTTTTGTTTATTATTCAATAATAAAAAATGTTTAGTCACCCAAGAACCCTTGAACAAAAAAGTATGTTTCACGGGTTTCAACTTTTTTTTTTTTTTTGTTTTTTTTTAATTCATATTTTAAATGTTTTTGGGAGCCGTAGGAGCTTCCGTGCCAGAATCATTCATATGATGCGAGATTTTGTGAGGTGATAAAAATTGCACCAGAGAAGTTGATATACTTGTCAACACTTTCTTCCATTAAATCCAAATGTTTTATAGTGAAAACTAGGATATTTACTGCGTAGTTACGGTTTCAGTTACCATTATTCTGTGGTTCAGGCTAGTGTGGTAGAGATTCTTGAATATTGCTACCTCGACTTCAAAGCTTAAAAGTCGTGCGGGCTCGTAGTATGTTTTAATACTAGTATCCGAGAAGTCGGAGGTTCTTCATTATAAAAATAATACTTAACAAAAGCTGGTTATTATATAGCAACGATAAAAAAGGAGACAACTTAGCATTTCCCTAGCGACAACGAAACTCCTTCATTTCCCCCATTGTCTTGGAAACCTCCGCGACTTCCGCAAATTTTTGATTACCCACCGGTTGAACACTCCAAGAGGAGAAGAAATCGATAGTCAAGTGGACGGCACGACCTTCGCATTCTTATAAAAGGCTCTCAACTTATCATAAACTTGGTAGATTTCTGGGAGAGAGAGAGAGAGAGAGAGAAGAAATTTATTCGATTAAATACAAGAAATTTAACAGCATTATATGATATATATAAATAATATAGACCGGTGATATAGATGAATACGTTTTATTTTATCATGAAACTAAACATAAGGCAATCTGTTTCGTTGCTCATCGATAAGAAATACGACGGTCAGCAATCCGCTATATCGACACGTACGAGAAGGTATTCAGCCTGGAGAGATGGTAGGATGGTAGTAAAAATTTGCGTTTCCAGATCATACCCTCAATTCCATATTGATTGAAAGGCTTCTCTCGAATCGACTCGACTATTGCTATTGGGAAATGAATCAAGAAAAACATAAATATCTAACGGACCAGCTTGCAACTTGCACCAAGGTGCTTGTCATAGCGCCAGGTTTAGGGTAAATATATCAAAAGGTGATGAAGATAACATTAGTTCAAATTTAACCAAAATCACTTGAGGTGAGCTTTTCATTCAATTAACTGGTGATTAGGGACAAAACATATGAAATTTGGATGATTTATCTACTCAATAGGTTCAAAAGTAGAACAATTCGTGTGTCTTTGTTCACACAGTACTATATCTTGTTTGAGCCTGCTAACAGCTATAACTGACTACAAAATCAAGAACATTATATTGAGACCGCACCAAAGTTATTAAGTTCCAATCGTAAATTTAATCACCACTAACTAATGGAAAGAAACGTTTCTGAGCCATTTGAATCATTCTATGTATATAACTCTATAATCGTAGCTTCCTACCTCTAATGCAGGTAGCACAATGAACTCAATTTGATTCGAGATACGAGTCTTTACTTGGAGTACCCAAATGAGAGACTTCTTCAATATAATTCTTTAAAGGACTTATTTCCTGGCAGTATTCAACCGACATCGTAATTTGTCGTGTCTTCCCTCAAAACTAGTTAGTTGACAAATAATGTGGAATTTGGACTATTTTTATCGTCAGGGGTTAAAAAAGAGAAAACGCCTGAAATATACGAATAAAATTTAAGTTACGAACCTTTCAAGACATTGAACGTTCAAATATATTGATTTTCGCTGTCAAAATAGAAAAAATACACTCTTCAGCAATGGCGAAAAATCCTGACGTCGTAGAAATGAGCCAAATGACAAAATTCAAGAGCCATCCATTGTCATAAGAAACATTTCAAGTCCTTGAACGCTCCAAATTTGATTGCGCATTGGACTTTAGGTAACGAAACCGTAGCATGTGTCTGAAATATAACGAGTTTCCACACCGGTGCACTGCGAACAATGAAAAAGTCAATGACGCCTGGCAAGTGGATTGGATTGTGGGGGCATTGAGTGTCCTCTCAAGGCCCCTCAAGTTGTTGAAAGTTGATTACTGGCTATTGACGATTTACCTCATTAGCCGTCAACGCACCCCTTCGTCAGTTCGTAGCATTGTGTAGTCGTTTCCAATTATAAAATTTAGATCAGCCTCTCAGAAAATGGAATGGAAGCAATCCTAATTACTACCTTTACGGCCGCGCAGTAGAAACTTCCTACTCGACATGGTCGTTCAAAGTTGCCTATGGTAACCGAAGCTGATTCGAGCGCACTTGAGATGATGGCCGGGAAAAACTGTGCTCAATGGCGTATTCAACTAATATTGTGTGCCACCCCATTCCGCTGCGAATTGTAGATGCCTTATGGCAACGGCAGTTCTCCAACTTCAAATTCACTTTACCTCTCACCTGATGTGATTATTCATTACCTCTTCTTGCATCGAAGAATAACCGCGTCACCATGTTAAGATCTGTATGTAACTAGCAGACCTGGAATACGTTTTTTGCTATATAAATTATTTGTATTTATTATTATAAATTCAAAAATTTCTATTATAAATGATAAATTTCTACTTATTATTATTTTCATATTTATAATTATTTCCATGGGGTGTGAGGGGAAGAAAAACCAGGCGACTCATTCTCCGATTCTTTATTTGCTGGCTAAGCACTTTCGCCCGTTCGGTCATCTTCAGGGTGAAAGTGCTCGGCCAGCAAATAAAGAATCGGAGAATGAGTCGCCTGGTTTTTCTCCCCCTCACATCCTATGGACATCAAGAAATGCGACGACTACGAAAAGAATAAATTATTTCGGTAGTAAAAAAAAACCCCTGGGAATTTTTTTTCTTTAAATATTTTGAGTCGCATGCCATAAAACGTGTTTTCACGTATTTTAAAACGAGTAACATTCCCAACCGGTCCCGAAAAGATGTCACTTAATAACTTCAACAATTTTTCCAATCTATAAAGTGCAATATAATATGAAAAAGTCATAATATATATTCTAGACATTATCAACTGTTATTTTACTAAATTTAAACAAAATTTGGAAAGATCTAGGATATAAAAAATTCTCCATAAAAAAATCCCAATCGAAACCGTCCAGACGGGAAATATTAATATTTTTGAACGGTAACTGTTTTTGGTATCGGTTCTGAAGGTTTTTGAGTCATTGCAGAGTTTTTGAGTGCGAATACGAAATTCAGCATGATAAAAAAACACCGCGTGTGGTTTATGATAGGTAAAACTCAAGAATGTTATGAAAATTGTTCTCGCTGTTAGGTGCTCGTAAGACAATTCATCTAACCCGCCGGATGTCGTGAACTTTGCCTAAGGTCATTTCAGAAAAATAAAAATAATAGTAGGTTAGGATTTTTGCTTAGGAAGTAGTCCTCATAATTTAATAATTATGTCGTTAGACGGAAAAGTTACGTAGCTACTGTTCTTCTCAGTAGTTTCTATTACATTTGATGATTTCTTCTTTTTGAACCAACAAATTGATGTAAAAGTTATTAGGAATGAGAAACCATTGCTCAATTAGCAGCGTTTTTTTTTCATAAGAAATTTGAGCATCCAGGCAAATGTGATCGGTATACTGGTATGGGTGGTGTTGGACAAGACCACCTCCGCTTCGTCGAAGAGCTCCGAGCTTTATCGAACGTAACGTGAGCCTGTGGTAGGAAAGATAGAGAGAGAAAACGTATAGAGGGAGAAATAAGGAGATGGGTTTGGGCAGGAATTCAGCAGCAGCGCATTTGAGTTCAAGCAACAGTTGGATATTCACGGCGTTATTGCTCTCTCCTATTAGAATCCGGTGAAAATTTTCTCAAACACCTATATGTTTCCTAACTTTTATAGATTTTCACCCACATACAAACTTTTTTGCTTCGACAAAAGACCTCGAGTTTCTTTCTACGAGACTCTTGATATTTCCTGTCAATGAAAGTTTAAAGGATTAACGGGCGGTCTTTTAGAAAACTCGAACCTCCGTATCAATTTGACTTTTGAACTATTCACAATAGTTTTGTGGGAACGTTAGCTTTGTTATACGCATTATTCGTACCTAGTGAAGTTTTCGGCCAAGCAGTTCCATCAGAAGGCCACTGGTTCGGAAGCAGTGTTGGCATTAGATTAGAGTGTATGTAAATGTAATCGGCCAGGAAAAAACTCAACCGAATCCTCTCGAAATTTTATTTTTCACGTTTCGAAGCATACATAATCCGAATACCGAAAAAAGCATTGTCACGTTGTCATGGTGATCTGGTTATGATGAAATTCATAGGGCCCATTAGGGGCCCGGATAATTAGTGATAATTTCATTTTGGTTTATTATTCAATAATAAACCATTGTAATCGCCCAAGAAAAATTTTTTTATAACCCCCCCTCAAAATTTGATGTTTTGATGTTTCAAGGCATGTAGAATCCGAATATCCAATAAAAAAATTCTGTCTGTCCGCAGTACGCCGTACGCCGTCAACACTTTTCCGGCCAAACCATAATAGCTAAATTCTTGAAATTATCACCAAAAATCAATCTCGGTCCTACGACGGCCCAATTCTTGAACCAACTTGCTAGCTCAATTTTAAGGGTATTTTTGGGGGGTTTTGAGGGGGAGAAAATTCATATTTTCCACGGGTTTTCAGAAAAATGTGTACGTGGTATCAAATTATATAGATTTTTGGACGCTGAATCGAATGAGACCATCGTCGGGTCGATAGCTTTACTGGTTCTCGAGTTATCGCAGCTTTTGTGCCGAATTCGGGAGATTTTCAGAAATTTGACATGAGGGTATAACTCGAGAGTTCTTGGAGCTATAAAAATCGTTCTATACTCATTGGAATGGTCGTCAAACACTCTCTCCAGCTGTATCGTTAGGCAATAAGTTTAGCTTTTAATTAGGAAATTAAGAAAAATAAAAATGATTAAAATTACAATAGTTGCTACGGAATTTTCCCCGATAGTTATACCGATCTGTTTTTCGGTTGAAACGTTTACACATGTTCTGAATAATTACTATCTGAAATGGATAGTATTTTGAAATTATTATTGAAGTGAAGGAATAATAAACCACTGTACAATCATTTGCAGCGTTTTTAAAATTGTTGAAGTTTGTCACTAACAATTGTAAATAATTTTACACTCGTAATTTAACGTATAACAATCTAATACCGTCGATCTATTGGTTTAATCATGCTGACATTATTGTGTGCCAACCATAACACCACGTTTAACTACTCTCTAAGTTTGAGCAAGATCAAACCATTATAGGTCGCGGGATACTCTAGTATAGATTGTGCGATGTGTGCGAGATATGGTTGTGTGTGAGCAGAGCGAACCGCTAATCTGATCATGCTGAAATTGATACAAGACCATCCTTGGTATAGACCGCAAAGCCTCATCAAAATTGAATCTAAATTGAGTATGTTGTGCTTGTCTCGAAGACAATGGCTCGGAAATACCGAAACGTTAAACGCAAGGTGTTAAGTCTGTTCTGAGTACAGCTTTTCTAGGTTTTGATCAAATAGATTGCTTTAGAAGTAAGGGTTGAAAAAAAAAATTCTCACGATGCTCGTTATTACATTCACACTCGTTGAAGAACATCTCTATAAATACGTAAATATACGAAGGTATCCAATAAAGGCCCCGCGTAAGAAATTGACTTTGCCGTGCATCACTCGGTAGCATCTGTTAGCCGGTTTGTAAAGAATCAAAAACTATCGATGGGAAAAGTTGTATCAGCGCGTATTTTGATATATACTTTCCGTGTCATGTGAGTATCCAGAAAGTGATCAATTGAAGGAATTTTATCCAAAGCTTCGCTAAACCTAATTCCTAGTTGAATTTTCTCTCGTTCCCAATTGACGATTTTTCTCATGTACTGGCTTCAATGTCAATCTTTCGATATAAATTAGTTAAATATGAAAATACTTTTGACATAAATTGCTGACAAAAAAGTTGGGTCACCATCTTCAGTTTGTTTTCTAACATAGCAAATCACCTCTAATGTTCACTAGGTTTCACTCAACCCCAGGTTACAGTTCAATCAATATATAATATCACAGAGCAACACCAAGTATATTATATTACCGAGCCGGTGCTAGAATTTTATTTACAGCCGAATCATACCAATTCAGGATGATCTTTGCATCCTATAACGGCAACGTTCATGTTGTGCGATTTGGTTTCCTCGAGTCACCTCTGAGGTTCCGAAAGTATTTTTATCTACGACGCGTGAAGTGACAGCGACAGTGACAGCGGCTGGTCAGTGCTCTTGTCCTGTCCCACTTCTGTCTCGCTTTTCCTCTGTGTCACGCATCACGAGTTTACGTTATTTGCGCTGCTAGGCAAGCGCATCCTATGAACGGTGCTTCCAACGAAAAACAGTTGAATCCCTATACTTTCTGTAGTACGTTCTTCTAGTGCTCTTGAGTGGTCGACTACTTGGTCATGATTTCAATTTGCAGTGTATTCCTAGACATCTCAGACCCACGATTACCAGCGCAGGACATACATAAATATAACCTGAAAAACGTGGGATGAGATGCCGAAGAAACACCTTACCGATGATTCTCTGACAGTTGTGAATTTATAGACATGGGTGAATTTAATTTAAATGGAAACCATGGTCTCTCGCAAATAAGACCCTGATGCTGCTATAAGACAAACTGCTAGAGTTATTTAAATAAGGAACGCGTTCAGGCAATATGTACCATAGATATACAGTAACTAGTACTCTATTATATTATTTATCATGGTATCCACCAGCAATATCCGTAGTGACAGATACAGCGGGTTCTTGAACAACATTCGAAACCATCAACTCATGCACAACGGATGTAGAAGGAAACCCTCGTTCGCGATGAAGAATGGGAAAGAGAGAATTCCTGTCGATCGATCCGTCTACGGAGTTGGTACCTACAGTTTTCTCGAATAGCACTTCCAGTTTCCGCATATCGTAGTTCTTCCGCATTTACTGTATTTTTCACGATATTCATTTTTACTTCCGTGTTTACGTAGAAAATGGAGGTATTGGGATCGTCCGAAACGGAGGTGAATTCGTGAAAAGATCATAATGCTGTACTTTAAAACACTATCTGAACGAATGTATGCGTGACTGTCTGTAATAAAAAGGTGAACGCGCAAAATTAGGCTGTGTTCAATTTTGAAAAACACTCAGTACTTCCGGGGTATGAAGTTCAGTTTTTTTTCATCTCGATTTTACAGGCCATATGAGAATCATATTTTTGAACGATAGAGGTTTTGAAATTATCGTTATGGCAATGGATGTAGCTTGGTTTTTACCATTTGGCTCATACACAGAACTCCCACGATATGATAATTTTTTCGTGGTTTCAACAGAGCGTATTTTTTATTTTCACACGCCACAAAAACCAATATAAACGCTCTGGGTCTTGAAGTGCTGCTTAGGTGGATGAATGATGCCTGGTTTTTATCGGACACTGTACTTAGCGTTATTCTCCTCTTGTTATTATTTTGATTTTTACAGGTCTCAAAATGCAAATTTGAGTGCCTATGGTCTTGAAATAATTATTTCTGAATGATTGAAGATATATGCCTGGGGAAAAATAGATTTCTTTCGACGCAGAATGGCCTGGTACAGTATAGGTGACAGGGTTTTACTACCAATAACTCAATTTTAACCCTGAAGGTCAAACAGAACAGAAGCTGTCAGTACATTTTTGAGGAATCAAATTAGAAGGTAATGGACGATAGAACTACCGATTCACACAAAGTGCGATATTTAGAGTGAGTGCGATGGGAAGCCCAATCCAACATTTAAAACTGGCGTTTAATGCCCATATCGTTAATTTCGGTGAGGGGCGTGATTTCTTATCGAACGAAACCGTTTTGGGCTCGTTAAAATCAAACTGCAAACTTCATTACAGCCGTGTTATTCCCATGCTGGCTGCATCGAAAAGTCGTCTTCGAATTTTTGGTCGCCAATAGCAACCGTAGAGAGTAGACGCCAAATTCACGATCGAAGAGTTGAGTTGATTGCGTACGCAGGGGTAGAATAAGCCGGCAAAATTTCAGTATCATGATCTGTCCACTCGTTTCATAGCGTTTGGTTAACAAACAGAAAGACAAATGAAGTGACGGGGACACCCCCAGCATTTTTTATATGCATGAGTAAAACATCTCTTATCTTTTATATATAAGGATTGGTATTTGCTGGTCTTGTTTCTTGAAAACAAAAAGGAGCACGATCACCAGGTGATTATCACAACTTTTTCACTCGTTCCACACCTGCCACAAGCGCCAGGCTTTATTTAACGCGTTTTGTTAGGATTTCTCGTACAAAATTTTCGTAATACTTTTTGTTTTCTGACATGTGACTCATAGCGATTAATGAGCGATTTCCTTCGTTTGACAGTCTTGCTAGTTGTGTAAGCAGTAGCTCTCAGTCGAGAAAGAGGACGAGGCAGGTGAGTCATATAATTCACACAGCAACAACGAGGAAACAGCGCAGCGAGAGTGTAATCTATTTTTGAAGAAACTCTACGAGTTAGAGAGTGGGTAAGAGCAGCTCTTGGCTCTTTCATTTTGAAGAACTAGGCCTAGAGCACGTGCAGAGGGGAAGGAATAGAGAACTTGAGCCATACCATATCGATTCAGCAAGCGGAGTTGATCAAGTCACTTCGCATTAGCGAGTATTTCCAAAAGTAACTGCAGCATATGCTCTCTTGCCGCTTTTTGTTACGCATGTAAACTTCTATATTGTTAAATTAAGGATATCTTCCAAAAAAAATTTGAGACCAGCAACAAGCAGAGTTGAGAATGAGCTAACCCAGCTAAACCTCACTATATTAACGCAAACAATCCCAAAACCGTTACTATTACAATAGTTATTATTTTTTAAAATTCAATATTGATTCGAAAAGACGAATATTCTTAATAAAATCAAACCCAAACATTCGTAAAATTTTACACCTGACAATAAAACTTGTTGATATCAATAGGAACAAACTCGTCTCAAAAACGCAACAAAATATTTTTCAAAAAAATATATTTCTCAATTATATCATTTTAAGCCAAATGAACCGTATAATGATATAGGTGAAGAAAGTTTTTGATGAGCGTTCCCACGAATATAGAACACAAATTCATGAGTTACGCCGTCATGTCGAATTTTTAAAAATTTCGAAAACTGCATACAAAAACCGCAGTAACTCGAGAATCGTTGCGTTTGGTATCAAATATTGTTACAGATTTGTAAAGCTGCATGACATTGCTGTGCTGTAACGTTGTTGAGAGGTGTATCGGTTCTATATGGTTATCGCAGCTTTTCTGAGTGATTAATGCGATTTTGAAAGATTCGATGTGCCTATATAACTCGAGAATTGACAAGGATATTTAACCGTGACAGTACAACAAGGATTACAAAGAATATGAAGAATTATCACATCTCCATGAGTTCTTTTATCATTATGACGTATTTCATGATCTGTCGAAAAAAAATAACTCGCAAAACCTTCGATTATTGGATAATCACTTAAGGATCTATTATGGTATAATTCGAATCAGTGTTCCAAACTCTATTAAAATTTATACGTATTATTTATACCTATTATTTATTTAAGTCGCCTTGAAAATAACCTTAAAATTGGTTAGCGACCTGGCTAAAGAATTCTACCATCGTCAGTCAAAAATGATAGTTTCTTTCAATACGTAGTTTGCTCAAAAAAGAGTTGATAACGAAGCAATGAGCATAGAAACAATCTAAATAATTTACGCTGCGAACGATTGTACAGAATTTCGTTCTTCCTTGGCTTCAATACGATTTTAAAAGATCATCCACTTTTAACAGTAACTATCTCAAACATTTGTGAACGTTTTCTGCTAGCAATATTTCGGCGAATTATAAGGTAACTCTCTTTAGCAAATATCGTTAATTATAAGTATGTATTTCTTTCAAATTGATCACATAAGAATACAACTGAGTGGGTTGTTTGACGGGCAATCCAACGCATATACTATGAATTTTACAACTCTATAAGGTCTCAATTTATACTATCAACGTGCCGAATTCCTCCAAGTATCACAAATACTGCGATAACTCGAGAACCATCTAAGCTATCAACACCGCTATGGCCTCATTCGATTCAGCGTCCAAAAAAATATAGAAATCGATGCGTAATACAATTATGACTCAAAACAATTGAAAATTATTAACATTCCCCCGTTAAAACCTTTAGCAACAATTAAGATAGCGATTTGGTTGAAAAATTGATCGATTGTCAGGCCAAAGTTTCTTTTAGTGAACATGTCATGTGTGTGTTCCAAGTATATATGTAGTTCTCTGTTGGATATTCCGATTCTACATGTGTTGAACGTAAAACAGACAATTTTGAGGGGCTAGAATGGCCCTTGGTTGATTAGAACGGTTTGTTATTGAATAATAGCTATACATTATGATTATCACAGCAGAATCCAGAAAACAAAAACAATACAGAGGTAATCCGTGGGTTTATGGATTTTAATTTTTTCGTTCTTCGAATTCGACGGTTGTAACAGATAATGTTGTGAGGACAATATACTTGATCTACGATTTCCTTGCACCCTTCGATAGAGATGCAAGGACGTATCAAACGTACTCATGGTTGATTGGTGGGGTAGGACTTGATGGGGAAGGGATGAAGAATTCGCGGAGGGGAAGGTGTATAGAGAAATACGGGCGGGTGAGCGCCGAAATATTTCAAACGGAAGCACTAAAACATAGAACAGCCGGGCGGGCAGAGGCTGCTTCGCGTTCAGATCCAATCGAATCGCTCGCTGTTTAGTTTAAATGTATTGACACGCTAGCCAGAGCGAAGGTACCTAGTTTTCAAGGCGATACCGCCGTTCGGTATCTGTTGTTATTGTCGAAGCGATTATTTTCCTATAAAATCGTCGAGTAAACGAAGTTGACATTTGTCAATGGAAAAAATAAACATAAAGAATTGCTCAGCTTCGGCTCCTCACCTGTGCCGAGTGTGAGTCGTCTCATTGAGAAAGGGAGCAGAGGGTGACGGCGGTGCCACGGTGACCATCACTCAACGGTCGACGGAGCTGAAGGACGAAACGGGAACAACCCATGGCGGCGCTCACATCCCGGCCCGAACTGGTCGCCTTTAGTGGCAGCTGTGGCGGTGGCGGAGGCGGCGGCGCGAAATCGATAAAGTCCGCCTGGAACGTGGAGGCGGCGCGAACGCGCAAAGAAGGGCGGCCAGGCGGAGCTCCCTGCTTCTTTCTCTTTCGGCCGAACTGTACGATGCGAATTTTGTTCAACTTTATCCGCGCTAATAGCGAACGCTAATATCGAAATAACGCGTCGGCGAACTGAGAACGCAGTGGAAAAATTTTCAAATCGGATCCGTCAGCTTCGATTTAATGCTGGCGTTAGAAGTCCGATTCCAACTGCAGCTGTTCCGTTGTCGCGCGACTGCTCCGTATCTCATTGAGCCGCGAGTGGCGGTGTTTACACTACGGCCCCCGTCCCCACCGTCGCCCACGGTGCGGCCTCCTCCACGAATGGATTCAGTTAACGGCGCCTGCGCTCCAACTTCCCTCCACCCTCGCCACGGCCGCAGCATCCTCGGCGAATCTTCTCGCTCCGCTAGCAGCTCTCCCGGATGTCAGTGCTGCACGTTCTCCATTCGCAAACTATTCGCTCGTCTGTTTAACTTAGAGTTAGAGCTACAAAGGACGTTGGAAAATACGAAGGTTTCGCACGAAAGCTAGCAGAGCCGCTCTAAGCCAAACGCATAACGATTCTGTAATTTACCGTAGAATAATTCGCATTTAATGGGTAATTCTGTGCAAAATAATATTTTCGCTGCAAGTATAGATGAATATCTTAATTATCACCATGATTACGTCGTAAATAGAAGAATTGGGATCGACCGACTCATAGAATTCGGAACGGAGGTGCAATAAGATACATTTTCAGAAAAGAAAAAAAAAACGCTGCAAATGATTGTACAGTGGTTTATTATTATTTCGCTTCAATATTGATTTAAGAAGACTATCCATTTGTCATTTTAAATATTCCGAACATTTGTGAACGTTCCCACCGAAAAACAGATGGTAACTATAGGGGAAAACTCCGTAGCAACTATTGTAATTTTATTCAATTTTATTTTTCTTAATTTCCTAATTAAAAACTAAATTTTTTGCCTAACGATACAGCTGGAGAGAGTGTTTGACGACCATTCCAATGAGTATAGAACGATTTTTATAGCTCCAAGAACTCTCGAGTTATACCCTCATGTCAAATTTCTGAAAATCTCCCAAATTCGGCACAAAAGCTGTGATAACTCGAGAACCAATAAAGCTATCGACCCGGCGATGGTCTCATTCGATTCAGCGTCCAAAAATCTATATAATTTGATACCACGTACACATTTTTCTGGAAAACCTTGGAAAATATGAATTTTCTCCCCCTCAAAACCCCCCAAAAACACCCTTAAAATTGAGCTAGCAAGTTGATTCGAAAATTGGGCCGTCGTAGGACCGAGATTGATTTTTGGTGAAAATTTCAAGAATTTAGCTATTATGGTTTGGCCGGAAAAGTGTTGACGGCGTACGGCGGACAGACAGAATTTTTTTTATTGGATATTCGGATTCTACATGCCTTGAAACGTAAAACATCAAATTTTGAGGGGGGGGTTATAACATTTTTTTTTCTTGGGCGATTACAATGGTTTATTATTGAATAATAAACCAAAAAACAGGAAGCATATTATTCTGAACAGATGTCAATCCGTCCGTCGATCTGTCTGCTAACTTATACGAGTGTAGTCAAGAATCAAATGAAATGTCGTCCTATTGATACGCGAATACCGACAAATGTGAACACATAAAGAAATCAACATAGATCACTAAGTGCATCCATGTTTGGGATGCAAGACAGAGTATTACTAGTTATAGAATCAAGAAATTAGTAGTTTCAAATGTAAATATATGGTGACAAAACCATGTAGAGAATCTTTCCGAATCCGTATACTATCCAATAATTCATATTTGAATAAAATTGTTCAAAGTGTTCCCACAGGAGAGTTGGTTCATTGAAATCTATTCTTTTATAGTTTCGTTGCTAAGTGCTGATGGCGGGCGGCGGACGGACAAAATTTGTTTATTCGGATTCCACGTGCCTTGAAACGCAAAACATTAAATTTTGAGGGGTGGGGGTTAGAAAAATTTTTCCCTTGGGCGATTACAATGGCTTATTATTGATAATAAACCAATATTATTGAATAATAATCCAAAACACTAAGACCCGACTCCAATAGTTTCCACTGAAAAGTGCTAGCGGCAGACGACAGAGGACAGACTTTTTCACCCGATGTTTGATTCTCGATGCTTTGAAGCGTAAAACGTCAAATTCTAAGGGCGCTAGAAAATGTTGTTTCTTCGGTGATTGCTATGGTTTTTATTATTAAATAAAGAATTTAAAGGAGTGTCGAATTAAAAAAAAAAAAATTGGCAACTCGTTAGCGTAGTTCAAGCATTTATCTGCGAGGCTCATCGATGTGGCAACACTGTCGGTAGGCGCTGTCACTTCAATGTTCACTCACACATCTCTCCGCTCGGATGATTGCTGCCCGACACAGGGTGGTGTAATGTAGTGTAATTGTGATGGTGTTTGTGATGTTGATTTCCAGTTGTTCTTCGTAGAGGGCCGTTTTCTTATTTTGTTGTTATTGATCCCATTTGGTATTGCTTGGCGTGCGTTCATATACCCACTGGAAAATTATACTCTTTATCTACTGAGTCAGGTGGGTACAGTTTTCTACTACAACGATAGTTGTTAGATTATTTTCGTGGAGACGTGTTAGCTGTAAGAGCAGTGAACCGCTATTATCAGATTGTATCGACGAGCCAGCGCTTGACAGTATCGTTCTCTTCGTCCTTTATTTATTTTGCTTCTTATTGCTCGTTCGTTTTACTGCCGTTTCGGCGTCCCGAATAGATTTCAGTTTAGCTCATTTCGCGGATTTATTTGTTTCGTTGGTGAGGTCAGTTTCCGGTGCCGCGATAGTTCGAGTTCTGGCAGTAGAGGTTACGTTTGTTTGATATTGTTTTCGCGACGGAAATTCGAATAGAATCTGGCTGCCTATTGCCTTTATTGCTTGGGAGACTGCTTCTATCACCGCTTGTCTTGTTCGTGAAGCTATCTGCATGAAATGAAATTCGCTCGCTTGTGTATTGAGTCGGGCTTCGCGCGATCAATATTTTTACGCTCTGGACTGAA